>ML675709.1:598788-609626 GCA_007922155.1 Mesoclemmys tuberculata
GCCCCCCCCTGCTCTAACCACTAGACACCACTCCCCTCCCAGAGCTGCAATAGAGCCCAGATGTCCTGGCTCCCTCTCAGCGATTCCTGGAAAGCCATGTGCATGCACAGTGACCCACCCACTGCACCCCTCCCACCAACACCAAGGTCGAGGCTCGGCTGCTGCGAGGTTCCGGGCCGAGGCAGCCCCGTGATGTGCTGGCTGGCAAGGTCCAGTGAAGGGGGACATGGGGAGAAGGGGTTGTTCTCCCGGCCCTCACTAATTGTTCTGTCCTGGGGAGGGCGCAGGGCTGGCTGCCAGGGGCCCTGGGGTCTGGTTCGGCTCTGCCACAGCTGCTTTGTGTGACCTTGGCCAAGTCCCTGGATCTGTGTGGTGGGGAGAAGGCGGCTCAAGGCAGGCGTGTGCCTGTGTTGGGGGGGTTTCCAGGGCAGGGCCAATCTACAAGGTGGTTCCGATGCCTGGAATCCCTGGGCCCCCCAGGGTAACGCCAGGCCGAGTGTGGCGAGCAGCTGCCTGGGCCCCCAGCCGGGATGTCCAGGTGGTTCCTGGCCCAAGCCCCAGGAGTTTGGGCGATGGGTAGTGAGCGGGGCTGTGGATGGAGCAGGTAGGCCCGGGTCCTTCCGGTCACAGTGGATGTATTAAATCAGAAGCGATGCCACACAGGCCAGGGCGATGGCCTGGGGTTGAACTGCTGCATGAGTGAAACTCGCCCCCTCGGCAGCAGGACCAGCATGAGGGAGACTCACCAGAAAGCCCCACTCCAGCCCAGAGGCGTCTAGTGGTTAGAGCAGAGACTGGGAGCCAGGAGCCTGGGTTCCATCCCCAGCTCTCGGCGGGAAGTGGGGTCTAGGGGTTGGAGCAGGGCAGGGAACAGCTGGTGGCAGGCCCCGGGCTGCAGTTGCTCTGTGCAAGGGGCAATGAGGCAAGTCGGGCACGGTTTGCGTAGGTCCTGGGAAGCGCCTTGGCGCTGCCTACCCACACAGTCTTGGCCTCCTGCTTCGCTCCCATGGCCCAGCACGTCCCCCAGGGCCCCTTCGTTTCAGTACGCTTCCCCGTGGCTCCTGGCTTCTCACAGGCGGCCTCAGGTCCTCCCCCAGGAGCCTGGCTTGCTCCCCATGGAGCTCCCTCATCCCCTTCTCTGGGGAATCCCCCCCCCCGCTCACCACAGCTGGTCCAGCTAGCTAATTACCTATCAGATGGGGAACAGCTGGACTGGGAGGTCATCCAGGGGAAACAGCCCCTGACAGCAACACTCCCTGTGAACTCAGGGCCATCTCTGGAAGGGAGTGGTTCAAATTTTCCAGGGGGTGGGAGTGGGCGGGGAGCCAGGACTCCTGGGTTCTCTCCCCAGCTCTGGGAGGGGCGTGGGGATCTAGTGGGTTAGAGCAGGGAGTCCGGACTCCTGGGTCCGTTCTCAGCTTTATAGAACTCGGTGTCAGCAAACCTGGTGTAACTTTAGCGCCAGACCAGGGCTGGGAATTTGGCTCATGGGGCCCCGATTCTCTGTCGCCCGGCTCCCTATGCTGGCCTCTACCCCGGTGCAAAGCCCCACCCTGTGGGCTCCATGGTCATTACACTGTGACGGCACAGGAGCTGTGAGGGGCCTGGAGCAAGACACAGAGCCCTGCGTCGATCCGGCATGGAGCTCGGAGGCAGGAGCCGAGAGGCAGAATGGCCTCGTAGTTCGGGCTCGCCCCTTAGGACGTGGGAGCCTTGCTCCGAGTCCCTGCTCCGTGTAACCTGTTTGTCCTGCCTGCTGCCTCCCAGGTGTATTGGGGGGGTAAGGCCATGGCACAACGGTGATGGGGGCCAGATGAGAAGCTAGGAGACCTAGACCGAGACCTTGAAAACCAACCCCCGCCCCCAGCTTTGGGGCTGGCCGTTTCGAACATCCCTCATTTTGAAGGGCTCCCCCTCCCTCCCCACACACATGGGGATCTGGGCAGTTTCACCCATGGGGAATGCCATGGGGCAGGGGCACACCTGGGGGGGGGGGCAAAGCCCATGCTGGAGGTTTCCCTGCATTCCCCAGGCTTGGGTGCGGCCCAAGTCCCTCGCTGGCCCTGCGACCCCAGCGCGGGCCAGGCTCCATCACACGAAGCAGGTGCTGGGTACAAAACAGGTTTATTGCTGACCCCAGACTCGAGGTGGCAGGAGAGCGAGGGGCGCAGACGCCACGGTGATGGGCGGTGGGGTGGGGGCAGATGGGCGGCAGGAGCGTCAGGCGCGGAGGCTGGGAGCAGCAGCTGCCGGAGGGTAGAGTTAGACGCAAGAAGATGCAAGCTGGGTCCTGCAGGGAGGTCCTCGGTCCGTGGTCAGAGGGACGTGGCACCAGCTGGAATTTACTGAGGGTGCTGCAGGTCCCAGGGCAGAGCTCGGGGGCCCCCTGTCTGCCTGTGGGGCAGCCGCCTCCCCAGGGGGCAGGAATGTTCTGCCCCAGCCCTGGCAGGACCCCCACTCCTGGAGCAAGAGGCGGCATCTCCAGGCCTGCCCCGCCTAGACGGCTCCGTCCACCGGCCTGGCCGAGGGGCAGCGTCTGCTGGCTGAGAGACAGGCGCAGCTGGGGGGCCAGCAACAAACAGGCCCACGAAGGGTGTGAGTGTTGGTGTGTGTGCGCCAGCGTGCAGGGACGTGGGTGCGTATCGTGGGTGGGTGTGCACATGCGGGGAGGGTGCATTGGGTGGGTGTGTATGCACAGGGATGTGTGTGTGTCTGGCGTGCGAGTGTAGGTGTGTGCGCACACGCACAGGGATGCGTGTGTGCGCGCGCGTGCACGTGTAGGGGGGTGTGTGCATTTGGCGGGAGTGTACACATAGGGATGCGTGTGCACATGTAGGGGTGTGTGTGCATTTGGCGGGAGTGTACACATAGGGATGCGTGTGCGCGCGCGTGCACACGTAGGGGGGGTGTGCATTTGGCGGGAGTGTACGCATAGGGATGCGTGTGTGCGCGCGTGCACATGTAGGGGTGTGTGTGTTCTCTCCAGCCCCCTCACCCCCGGCTGTCCCCAGCATCCCCTGGGGTCTGTGCGCAGGGACATGGGGGCGAGGGCAGACACACATTGGAAGCCCCTCACTGAGGGGGAGGGAGTTCAGATTTAAGGATGCTGCCACAGTGACAGGAGTGTGTGTGTGTGGAGGGGGGAACATGCTCGGACCCTCCTGCTTTGGAGAGTCATGGGGGGTCACCCTGGCCTATGGGAGCCCCCCTCCGGATCAACGAAGCAGCCAAGGCAGGGGGGTGAGATGGGATCTGCAGTTACGCTGGGGGGCTGGTGGTTAGTGTTTAAATATGGGCTGTGCCCAGCGTGGCAGGATCCCGCAGCTCTGAGCTGGGGTCTCCCCGGGCCCCAGATCAGGGCTGGATCCGGACGGGTGTAGTGAAAAGCGCCAGGAGCGTTCCCGCCCCACGGAGCCTGAGAGGCTCCACCCACATTAAAACCCTCTGGAGGGGCTTCTGCAGCCCCGCTCACCCTCTCTCCTGGCCGGCCCCCAGCCCGGCCCGTCCGGGAAGTCCAGCTGAGGTTGCGGAGGCGCAGCTGGCGCTGGAGGGAGAGTTGATGCTCCATGTGACCCGCCAGCCAGGCTGCCCCTGCTTTTTCCGAAGCCACTGGGGCTCTGGGGCCAGATGCCAGCTGGATCCCTCCCCGCCTGGGTCGGTGGCCCACTCATGGCAGGGTGGGCGGCTCCCCAAAGTCCAGCTGCTGCTCTGGAGCAGAGCCCCGAGCGCTGGAGCCGCTGTGTCCCCAGCCCCCCAGTGGGCCCTTCGGCTGGATGGTCCTGAGTCAGGAGGGAGATCGGGGCACTCTCCGAGTGGGCAGGGCCCCCATGGGTGGGGCTGGCGGGTGCTGCCTGGTGGCCAAAGGAGGGCGGCTCTAGAGGGCCCTGGTGCCCAGCAGCTGATACTCCTCCATGATCCGCAGCACGTCGTCCAGGATGGAGGGGCCCAGGTCAAGGTCCAGCCCCAGCAGAGACTCGGAGCGCGGGACGGAGGCCCCGGGGGAGTCCGGGTGCTCCTCGGCGTCCGGGTCGGGCCCGGTGCTGTCGCTCAGGCCCCAGGTGCCCGGGAAGGAGCCCTCGGAGGAGGCCGCGGAGAAGGAGATGGAGGAGGACAGCGGCTCGTAGTGAGGGATGGGGGAGGACAGGCCCACAGCACAGCTCACGGACATGGAGCGCTGGCCGCTGGGCACCTCCTCCAGGTGCAGCCGGGGCGGCTTGGGGGGCGCCTGCTCTGGCCCTTGCGCCCCGCCGAAGACGGGCAAGGAGACGGCGCTCTTGAGCAGGGCACGGTAGCCGCTGGCGGCGGGGCCCCGGGCAAACTCCTGGGCCATGCCCTGGGCGCTCTGCGAGGCCAGGCGGCGGCTCAAGCTGGGCAGCAGGTCGTACTTGCCCTGCAGGAAGGAGAGCTCGCCGAACATGTCGCCCTCCCCGTCCGGCCCGATGTGGGCGCTGTGCCGGAAGTCCCCCAGCGGCGGGCTGATCATGTCGCTCGACAGCACGTCCCGCAGCCGCAGCTTCCGACCCCGCTTCGGCGTGGAGGTCTTCAAGTAGATGGGGGTCTTGGCCGGCATCGTGGGGCTGCCGGGGAGGGGGGGAGGCCCTGCCCCGAGGCCGGGTGAGGGCCACGCGGCCCGACGCCCCCTTCGAGGCCAAACAGCTGCGTGGAGACCTGGTAGATGCCCCCAAGGCCTGGGCCCACTTCTTTGAAGCCTTGTCTCTCCCAAGCCTGGTGGGACGGTACTGTGGGGGGTAATTCACCAGCAGGAATGGCCCAGGACGTCCCCTTCCTCGGGGGTTTGGCAAAAAGCGGCTGCCTCCCCCCTCCTGGAGCCTCCAGGTGGCACCGCGGGCGAGGCCACTCAGCCGCGAGCGGAGAATCCCAGCTTCAGGGTGAACAGCCCGGAGAGGCCAGTGCGGCTCTTCCTCGCTCTCTGCTCCCTTGGCCAGCCGTGAGGGGGCAGCATCTCCAAACCAAGGGCCCTGTAACAATCAGAGCGTTACTGGGAGGTGGGCCACGTCCCGTCCACACAGCCCTGGGATGGGGGGGGCACCCAGCCGGGGGTCAGGATGTTTCCAGATGTTGGCACTGCACATTCCTGCATGGCGGGGGGAAACTCCCGCAGAGACGGGCGAAGGCAGGAAGATGGTCTGGCGTTTGCCAACCCAGTGGGTGGGTCAGAACTGGGATCCAAGGGACACAGACCGAACCGTAATGACACCCTCCTCCCCAGGGGCTGGTTCCCAGGGGTTATTTCCACTCAGCGGGTCTAAAACGTTCCAGGCCCAGAAATCTCCCGTCCCCTGGGTGGGAGGGTTTTGCATGTGCACACCCAGGCGCCACGGCCACATGTGTGTGCACATACAGGACCACCACGCGCGCACGGGCGCACACACAAAGCTCACCGCCGTGCGTATCTGCACACGCACGCCCCAGCCTGCCCAAGTGCTAGCGGGGCGCGGGGCGGGGAGAGGGGGGGGCTGTTTCATTTCTGCGCCATGGCGTCAGGTGCCGGATTGCGGGCTGGAGCCACCCCAAAGTGCCGGGAGAAGACAAGGAAATGCCGTGCAGAGGGGCTGCCGGGAACCCAGCCAAAGGCTCGGGACAGCCAGGCAGCCCACAGGGCTCGGACAGAAGCTTTTTGCCTATGGACCCCAATCCCCTAGCAGCTGCTTCTGGACCCTGCTGGGCACAAGTCTGGTTTCTGAAGGGGGCTTCTGCCCCCGGGGAGAGGCGGATGGTGACTCCCAGGCCAGGAGGATGGAGCCATGTTCTGGGAGCCACCCCAGCCCAGGGGCCTCTGCCTAAGGAACGTCAGTTTCCGAGCCTGGGCAGCCCAGCGGGATCTTTTCCACAGGGCACCGGGCCCAATCCACATGCACCACTTTAACCTGGGCCCTGCAGGGGTCCCCGGAGCAGCTTTCCAGGAGGCCATAAACTAGGGGCAGTCCGCTGCTGTTGGGGGGAGCTGTACGCGTGCATCTGCGTGAGTGCATCTGCATGCACGTGTGGGCACGTGTCCACATGTGTGTGCGCACGTGTCTTTGCATTTGTGAGCGCGCATCTCCCTGGGGACCTGGCCGGCCCCGCTGCCCGGCTCCTTCCGTCCTGCTCTCACTCCTGACTCAGATCTGAGCTTTGTTACCATAGATGGAGGTGCCGCCTCCACTTCCTGCCAGGAATGGAACAAGCGGGGCAGATTAATGGGGAGGAAATGGCCCCTGCAGGACAGCAGGGCAGCCGTGGGCCTGGGATGGCACCAGCTCTTCCTGCCGTTCCTGCCTAAATACAGGGGCTCGGGGCAGAGCTCAGAGGGCTAATGTGGGACTGGTTTCCTTCCCGCTGGAGCAGCACAAGGGCGAACGTCACCCCGCCCGGCCCCTCTCCGCCTTTGTGCTGTATGGGCTGGGGATGGCGCAGGCAGGATTCATCTGATCTCGCAGCCGACTCTCCCCCCGAGTGGCCTCCGCTGCTCACAGTCGCTCTGGGGTCCACTCTGCTTGGAACGCACCCACAAAATGAACATTACAAACAAGGAGTGGTCAGAGCAGGGGGCTGGGAGCCAGGACTCCTGGGTTCTATCCCAGCTCTGGCAGGAAGTGTGGGCTAGCGGTTAGACTCCCTGACCGTGCCCTCTCTAACTGGGGACGGTGATCGCAGCGGATGATCGGCGCACTGACGCCTCCAGCTAGGCGAGGCACCGCAGGGCAGAGCCACGTCCAGCCCGGGGCTGCCCTCCCACACCCAGACCTCGGCCCTGGGTGGACAAGACCAGATTCACAGGGGAGTCCCTTCCCTGCCCCCGCCATCTGTGATACCTGCTGAACCAGCATGGCACGGGAGCCGTGTCCGGATAGACCAGCATCGGCGACCCAGAGCAGACCCTCAGCTTTCCAAGGGTCAGAGAGCCTTGCACACAACAGCCTGGCCAGGGGCCTCGTGCCTCCAGTCCCGGCCAGTCCCAGCTGCTCCAAAGAAAAGCATCAGAAACCCCACCCTGGGCAGCTACGGGACAATCAGCGCTGCCTGACGATAGCTGTGCTCCCTGAACAAGGGCCGACAGGTTACGCTCCAGTCCAGGCCACCTGGAGCCATCATCCCACAGGTAGGAAACCCACGCTTGCCAAGCCCCAGGCGCCGCAGAGACCCTGACCGAGATCAGAGCCCCGCTGCGCCAGGCGCTGCACGGACCCTGACGGAGATCAGGACCCCGTCGTGCTGGGTGCTGCACCGTGCTGGGCTCTGTACTGCTCACAGCCACTGTCCCCAGGCTCGTTATCCCCATTTTATGGATAAGGAACTGAGGCCCAGAGAGATTTATAGATTCCAGAGCCAGAAGGTGCCACTGTGATCAGCGCACCTGATTTCCCACCACCCCTTCCCCGCCCTGCATAACCCAGGCCAGAGAACTGGCCTAGCGTAATTCCTAGAGCAGATCTCTCAGAAAAACATCCAACCTCGATTTAAAAATTGCCGGTGATGGCGAATCCCCCAGAACCCATGGTAAATGATTCCGATGGTTAATTACCCTCACTAGCAAAACCTCACACGCCTTATATCCACTCTGCATTTATCTAGCTTCGAATTCCAGCCACTGGATCATGTTAGACCTTCCTCTGCTACCCTGAAGAGCCCACTATTAAATATTTGCTCCCCACGCAGCTACGTATCGACTGGGATCCAGTCACCCCTTCTCCTTCCCTTTGCTAAGCCAAATTGCTGGTGCTCCTGGAGTCTGTCACTCTAGGAAGGTTTTCGAATCCTTTCCTCATTCTCATGGCTCTTCTCTGACCCCCTCCCACTGATCAACGTCCTCCTTGAAACATGGCCACCAGAACCGGACACTGGAGCCCAGCCGCGTCACACCAGGGCCAAATACACAGGGAAAATCACCTCTCTGCTCCTCCTGGAGATTGCCCTGTTCATGCGTCCCAGGATCCCATGAGCTCTTTTGGCCCCAGCGTCGCACGGGGAGCCCACGCCCAGCTGATTCTCCACCCCGAACCCCAAATCTTTTTCAGAGTCGCCGCTTCCCAGGCCAGCGTCCCCCATCCGGTAAATCCAGGCCGACATGCTCTGTTCCTAAACGCACAGCATTCGCTTGTTTGCCATGTCCTCGTCGTTCTGCACCCGCGACCCGGCCTCTGCGTCATTGATGATCCTTGACCTCATTTTGTGTCACCCACAGTGACTTGCCCGAAAAGGGTTTGTGGCAGCACTGGTCCAGAATCTGGGTCTCTTGCATCCCGGACCAACCCCCTCACAACACAGCCATCCATCCTCTCTGCCTACGAGATGGCCCACGTGACCCTCTCTGCAGCTGCCAGGAAAAGCCCCTCAAACATCCTGAGTTTCAGGGACCTGGGACTGGCTGGAAACTCCAGCCTAGTGTCACTTACAACCACTATATGGGGAGGGGGAGGAGAGGCTGCGGCCCGCCGAGCTCCCCCCAGCATCCATGGGGGGAGGAGGAAGGGGTAATGTTTCTGGCCGGGTGGGTTCAAGTGGGGTATCTGGAGCAGGGCAGGGACCCTGGCTGGAGCCCGGCAGGGCCTGGCCGTTGGACGAATGCAGTAACGGCAGTGGCACGCCTGGCACCAGCAGGGCAGAGAGCGGAGGAAGCGTAGTTCTGCCCTTTCCAGCGGCACCGGGCGGAAACGCTGCCTGGCCACCAAGCCCTGAGGCGTCCCCACCCGCAGCGCACCGAGGCGCAGCCCGATGGTGAGCCGGGCCCAGCGCACCCCCTGCGTCTCCGGGTGCTGCCCATCCCATGGCCAGGCAGCCGAGTCGGCGCCGCACCCGGGGCTCAGCTCCCACACAGAGCTTCCGAGCCCCGGGACGGGTCCCAGCTGTGCTTCCCTGCCCGTCCCTTCTTCGTGCGGAGAAGAGCCGGCACATGGCGTTGCCGCCCGCCCCCGGCCCCGCCGGGCATGCGGCCTGGCACTGGGCTGCCGTTGCGTAACGCCTCGAAGGCCCCTTTGGGATGTGACACGCTGGGTGCCGCTGGGGTTATAAATAAACCACGAGCCCGGGAGCGGAGACACCTTGACGCACAGGGTGGGGGCAGCAGCAGAGAAGGGGGGGTGGAAGAGTCTTAATTCCTCCCTCCCCCCAGGGCATTGCTTCTCCGGCGGGGAGCCACCAACCCCGGTTCTGGGCTCTGGTGCGAGACGGGAGCGAACAGGGAATCTGGGAATCTGCCCCGGCTGCGCTCAGAGCTACAGACCCCTCCCCGGGCCAGCCAGTGCACCTGGCCAGGCCCAGGCAAACACCCCCCGGCCTGCATTGAGACACGGCAAGGGAGAGGGGTACGTCTGCGCAAGCACAAGAGAGACCCACAGACAACCCGCCCCCCCCGCCCCCTGCTGGGCTTGCACACGCACTGTAACACAAGCACATTCCCCCCCCCAAAGTAACACACGTCCCCAAACCACCCCCCCACACACGTATCCGCAAGCACGAGACGCACACACACTACACACTCAGACACCACATGCCCACAAGCTCGCACACACACAAAGTAACACACACGCACAAAAGCACGACTGCATATCCACAAACTAGCCCCTCTCCCGCGTTAACACACAAACAGAGGTGCAGTAATGTACATGCAGAGCACACATGCACACACAAATGCACTGACACACACGAACAGACACACACACATGCACTGACACATGCACTCACGCACAGCCACTGACGCGCATGCACTGACAGGCGCATGGACACACACGCACAGACGCGCGCACATGCATTAACACATGCACTGCCACGCACACTGACAAGCGCATTGACACACACATGCACAGACACGCACACACATGCATTGACACGCACATGCACGGACATGCACACGCACGTGCATTGACACACACTAGCACACACACGCACTGATCGGTGCATTGACACACACGCACAGGCACACGCACTGACACGCACATGCACAGACGGACACACATGCACAGACACGCACACGCACAGACGGACACACATGCACAGACACACGCACAGACGGACACACACGCACAAACCCGCACTGACACGCCCTGCTCAGTGTAGACGCGGTGTCTGGACGCTCGCAGCACGACCCCCCCAGCCCATGGTCGCTCCCGCAGCCGGGGCCCGTGGCCCGGCGCAGCCCCGGGTTCGGTGGGGCGGGGAGAGGTGGGGCTGCTCCCCCCGCTCCCCAGAGCCGGCCCCAGGCGGACCCCACCCTTGGGCGCCCCCCAGGAGCGGGGCCCCTCGCCCGCCGCGGACACGAGGGGGCGCGGAGCCGGACTTGCCTGGTGCGGGGCGAACCCGTGTCCCGGGCGGCCGCGGGGCTGGGCGCGTCCCTCCGGCGCGGGGCAGCTCGGAGCGCGGCGGGAGCCCGGCGGGGCGGGCCGGGGGCGGGACCAGCCGCGACCCCGCCCGGCCACTGACGTGAGCCCCGGACCCGGCTTAACCCGGCTTCCCGCTGCCCCCCCCCCACCTCGGGGGCTCGGGCCGGGATCGGGGCCGCCTGGCCTGGGGGGGCTCGGCCCCCAGCCCAGAGCGACACCGGCTGCAGGTGGGCGTGCAAAGGCGTGTGCGCGGTTCACAAGGACGGGCGTGTTTAGACGGGGCGGGGGGGCACAGGCGGCAGGTGGGGTGAGGGGGTGCTGGGGGCACAGGCAGGGGTTGGGGCCAGAGGGACAAAGGCAGGAGTTGGGGGTGGGGGACAGAGGCAGGGGGCCGGGGGCTGGAGGGCACAGGCAGGAGTTAGGAGGTGGGGGGCACAGGCTGGGCTTGGGGGGCTGGAGGGCACAGGCAGGGGGTGGGGGGAGGGGGGGGACAGGCGCCGAGACCGACCAGTCTCCCCC
>ML675709.1:614626-646092 GCA_007922155.1 Mesoclemmys tuberculata
GGCAGGAATTTCCCTTCTCCGCCTCCTGCGGCAGAATCCCTAGGATGGGAAGTGCCCCCCTCATCGCCCCGTGGGGCGGGTGGGGGGGGAGTGGGAGGTTTCCTGACACAGAAAACGGGAAAGTTGACAGGAAATTAAATTGCAACTAAACAAAACACTCCTGCTGCCAGCTCAGGCTGGACCCATCCCCCTGTCCCATTGAACCCCCCCCCACCTCCCAATAGGTTTGCCAGTGCCCCTCAGTCCTGACCCACAGCCCTCTGCTATCCCACCCTGGCCCTCACACCCCACAGCTGAGATTTCTGCTTTTGCAGCTGGCCCATGTTTCAATCTCAGCTGGCTGCAAAAACCAGCTTTTATGATTCCCAGGGTCTGCCAACGAGGCCCGTAGAGTCACGGGGGGAGAGTGCACGCGTCACGGGGCCTTGCACCGCCACCCTGCGTGGCACTTGATGCCCAGCCAGGTGCCTCTTTACCACGCCCAGCAGCCGCGCTCACAAGGGAGCGAAGCCCTTGGCTCTGATCGCTGGCTCAAGCCACTTCCTCCAGCCAGGCCCAGGCCGTTGAGCCCAGAAGAGCCAATGCAGCATCACCGACCCCACCCGTCAAACAGCAGGATCCAAGCCCCCAAAATCATGGGATAGGCTTGACAATCATGAGATTTCACATAGTAACCAATGCCGGCACCTGCTGCTTCGCCTTCTGGGGACCGTTTGGGGTCCCTTTTTCCAGCTTCTCTCCCAACCAGCAGTTAAAACCAGGATTCTCCGCTCAGCACTGCCCCTCACCTGCCCCACCCACGCTGCTGTGCCCAGGACGAAGGGACCATGGGACCCCGTGAGATTACCCCAGGCTAGTTGCGGAGGCTCTAATCCACCAAAGGTTTTGAGCTTCATTAGGTTCCTGACCCATTTTCCTGTAAGAGGATGACATCTATATATAGCTCCCCACGGGTCGATTAGTCTAATGAGATCGTCCACAAAGACCCTGATCCCAGCACACGCCGTCCCTAGCGCTGCCTTCCAGAGGGGCAGGCCAGAATTAGATTAATTTCCCTGTCCCCGAGGCAGACGCAGGGGGGCTGGACACTAGCCAGTGCGGGTTGCTGATGAACCTGATCTGTGATGTGCCGGGCAGGGTGTCAGCGAATTTGGCAGCTCGGAGCTCCAGGGCCCCGGGTGCGGGTCTGTTACATAATGGTCCCGTGGCAGGAATGACCTTGGCTAATGGAAGGAGGCAGGACCGTCCATGCAGTGATACAGCAATGGTCTCTGGGGGAGCCTTTGCCATGGGAGTGGGACCCTGCACCGGCGTGTATGATGGGTCCCTCATTCATCTGCTCCATACCGGGAACTGACCGTGGCCTCATGGGAGACACTCGCCCAGGTTCATGGAAAACAGCCCTTTGCGTGATCTCACCCCAGCCTGCGTTTTGTGCTCAAACGCACTGGGACAAACGCCCTTTCACGAAGGTGAGCAAGTTAGGCCTGGTCTACGCTAGGAAATGAGGTTGGTATAAATACGTCACCCCGCAAGGGTATGAAAAATCCACATCTCGGCCGTAATCCCTGGCACAGACCACGCTAGGTCGACGGGAGAATTGTCCTGTTCACCTCGCTACTGACTCTCAGGAAGGTGGACTGGCTATAATGGTGGGAGAAGCCTTCTTGTCGGCGAAGGCAGTCTTCACCGAAGCGCTACGGCCGCGCAGCTGCACTGTTTTAAGCGTAGCCAAGCCCGAAGTCACAGTCTCCAACCTCTCTGTGCAGTTCGAGCTCTTCCCACGCAGCCAGACCCTCTTGCTATTAGCAGGAGGTGTGCATGTTGGAGAGCCCCTGTCCTCTCTCCCACCGGAGTCTGGAAGTATCTCAGGGCTCTTCTATGCTTGAAACACTAGAGTGTGGCTGTAGATCTTCTGTGTAGCCAGTGTTCCTTCACGCTGAGCTGGTCTGTCGTCCCTTCGAGCGAACCAGGCCCTGTGGCTTGCACCATCCGGGCCTCACATTCTGGCTGCTGCAGGCACCCGCAGACGATGCTGTGGGTCAGATCACGCATCTATTACGGGAACCTTAGTTTCCGTCAAAGCCCCAAGTGCTGGCCTTTGATAGGGCGGCGTCACAGCACCATCTAGAGGGTGTCAGGGTGAGACGCATGCATCAAGGTGGGGTGGGTGGAACGTGTGTGGTACCCAAACAGCCGAGGAACCAGTCATGTAATAGGCTCTGTGCATCCCAGGCATCGAAGCAAAAGGTAGATATTAAAAGTCTGTTGGGTCTGATTTCCTACAGTGGAGACAAGATGGGACCAACTTCTGACGGTGAGAGAGACGAGCTTTGGAGCTTACACTGAGCTCTTCTTCAGGCCTGGGAAACGTACTCCGAGCCACAGCTAACTTCCTCCTAGCTAAGCTGTTTCTAGCCCTAACGAAGAGGAGAGAGGTGTTTCAAACTCTACATCAGCTCTGAGGGGTTTTGCAGGGATCAGACCGTCAATATCCTGTAATACCCAGCGACTGTCAGTTCAGGGGAAATCCCAATTCCCTCAGCAAGGCTCCTGTGTTCTCTGCTTATCTACAGAGGGAGACTTTCAAATGAAAAGAGGCTGCTGGCACTGGCAGCTTTCGTCGGAGAGATCCACAACTTTGATGACAACGGAGAGGTGCATGAAATATTTTGCAGCAGTCAAAGATGCTAATGACCCACCAGGGCCCCTCTAGCCCTGCTGGAGAGGCCAGCGAAGGGCTGCTAGCCATTCCCCAATCCCTTGTCCAGTTCGCTTTTAAATGTCTCATGCACTGGAGTTTCCACACTGGTCCCTAAGAAAACTATCCCCAGTCTCACTGTCTGGAGTATCCTCCTGATATTAGCCAGAGTCTCTATCCTGTCCCCCATAGGTACAGCCCCTCTATAGCACACTCAATAATTTCTTTCCACCCACTCTTCCAATACACAGTGCCACCACGCCGCTCACATCCCATCCTGGCCTCACATATGCTAGGCTTCCTGCTTACCCGAAAATGTCTCAACTGCCACCATCCATTTAACACTAGTGAGGGTTGCCCTAATGTGGTCTCAACAGCTATAGGTGGCCACAAACCTAACGGATGCTCGACAGCAGAGTTTAAGGAAGAGGAAGGACAGGCTAGGGTGCTGGACTGGGACGCAGGACATCTGGGTTCAATTCCTGAATCCGCCACAGATGTCAAGTCACTGAATCCGACTGGTGCGTCAATTCCCCGATAACATGGAGGCGCCATCTCAGAGGGGTGTGCGAGATTGTGAGGTGCTCAGGAAAGAGGGACACAAGTGCTTGGAAAGATAGCAAAGCCACCTTCCCTTAGCAACTGCTAAGCTGCACTCTTCCCTGATAAATCAATCCCTTTAACCCTGTGGTTATTTCTGTCCCGTCACCATCACTCGGATATTCACATCCAGGATTACTGCAATTCTCTAAACAATGTTATGCGCCTGAATAGGATTGGATTAAAAACAGACTGGAAAATCATCTGTGAAGCCTGTCCCCACCCACCCCCCAACAGTTAAACACAGAAACAAGTCGAGTTTAAAGTCTCTCTGCCATCTTTCACGCTGTAAAATGGCCCTGCCCAAGAGGGTGTTGCAATGAAAAAGGATGGGATTTTTTAACTCTCTTATGAAAACGAAGGGTTACAACTATTTTGTTGCTATGATTTATAAAGAGCTGTCAGGCAGAATTGCTAAACAAACATAAATTAAGTTAACCCACGCCCAAGCCAAATGAACCAGAAACCTTTAAAATAACTGCATCCTTTAATGGCAGTAATACAATTATAGAAGATTAAAGAGCTCACAGGAGAAATATAGATGACATTTTTGGAAGACAAATGTGCAATAAAAAAGGAAAAACCACAAAGCCATGCAACAAAACAGTCATTGTAAAAATACCAATACAGTATATACATATTTGCATCAACAACTTCAATTCTGAAATAGTATTTACAGTTTATTACAATCTCAGTTAGAGCATTATTTTTTTCTCTCTTAAAGCTCTGGCAGATGGAAAAATATTAATGGATTAAAGACTGGTGATGTTTTACGTTATGGTGAATACATTAAAAAGCAGAGCATCACCACTTTTTATATTCTGGACAGGGTTCAATATTTTATTTATCTTACAAATGTTTAGGGTTATCTTACAAATGCCACTGAATTTACATCCCTCTCATTAAAAGCAATCTCACATGGCAGAAAATGACAAATGATTTATTTCATTTCTCTCTTTTTTTTGTTACAGTAACACCAGCCAACTCCAAAGCAATGAGTTCATATGTCACACTTCACTGCAGGTTAAAAGCTGAGACTATACTGAGAGAAAGCATGAGATAAACCACTTCAACAGTGCACTACTACACAGATGCCACACTGATTCACTGAAAATTAGCAAATAATTTCAGGTAGAAATACAAGATGAAATTTTAATAGGCAATTCAATCTCCAATGGACATGCAAATATCAAACAGATCAGCACAATCCAGTGGCATCTGAATTTTCTGGAATTCAACGGGGTTGAGAAACATTGTTTAGAGTAAATATGGTACAACCTCTTGCTTCAAATTAAAGCAGGGTGTAGGAAGAAGTGAAAGGAACAGTGTCCCCAGGGAAGAAGACAATTAAATTAACACCAAACATAAACATAACAAAACTTCCGAGTCCAGACTGGTTCTTTTAATTTAAACTAGTTAATTTTGGCATTATTAATGTTAATCTAACATGCACCAAAACCAAACAACACCAATTACCTTAAGAACTTTTTCAAAATAAACTGTAATTCTTACAGCAAAACTGCGTGGGTTTTTAAGAAGCTGTTTCACTGTTCGACAATTCATCCTAAACCAGATTAAATGGTGATAAGCCAGTGTACTGAGAAATGTTTTTCCTCCCTCATACTACTTATGCAGACACCAGCCAGATGACGAGCCACTGTGACATGATGTGATGGATGAATTCTCAAACCAGAGAGGTACAGCTGCTCGAGCAATATATTCCGCAATAAAACAGGAAGTTGCAATGCACATTCAAAAAAGGGGACAACTTCATGTGCAAAATACCTGGGTGCTAAGCCTGCCTCTATTTCGGAGAAGGTGGGTCAGCTGGGACAGTCTGGCACCAGCCCATTATCTAAGCTGATTTATCACTGCCTGGAGAGAGGATCTGGGGAAGAAGGGTTAAGATACACACAACGTGCCTTTAAAACACCCACCATGATCAACATTTGGCCTCTCTGACAAAAGTTCTGGCTTCTGCCTCAGTCAGAAGAAAGTGCTATACTCAGTTCACACTCTAAAGACATTTTCCTATTAATACCACAGATGTTTACCTGGTTAAAAGTGTCAAGAAGAACACACCTGGCTCAGTCATGAGTTCAAAATATTTAATTCGGCTTCCACTATTTCACAGGAGTTGATACTGAATATTGGTCATGTTTATTGTACAAATCCATGTCTTAATATACGGCTAAAAGGGTGCAAGCATTTTAGCTTTTCCTTGCTGCAGTTTATGCTTTAAAGACACTTTGCATAAAATGTCTTTATCTTCCAATACTTGTGAGCATGTTTGCTACAGGCTTTGCCAGCCAAATACTTGTGAGTGGGGGGAACTACCAGGATTCACGTGACAAATGGCCGAAAACGGCTAGCTCAACAGCCACACCTCTATTGAAATAACAAGAACTAGGGGGCAGGACACACCTTGACTCAAAAGTAATCGGAGAAATTACCAAGGGGTGGAGAAAAAGTATTCATACTGTTTCATCATCAAAGGCAAAAGGATTTTTCCATTTCTGGTATGCAACACAGTCTAGATTTTTAAAAAATCTGTGCATGTGAGGACAGCAGGTTTGACCAATACGAAGAGGCAGCCTCACGAAGATCTAACAATGCACACTTGAAACAAGTGCGGGGCAGAGTGGTGAACAGGAAAATGTAGGCTACAGACTCTCATCTTGTCTGTTGGAAGGGTTTATATACCCATTACCCCTTTTACCCAATGAACCTACTTGTAGCAAGAACACTAAGCCACAGAAGGAAGTCACCCAGTGAAGGGTGTCACTTCTTTCCCTGAACAACCATTTTCATAACCACAGACTCTACCGCATCCAGTCCATTTTCAAGCTTGATTATTTGCCACTTACGTTCCTTGCCCTTTAACTGCTTTTCTTTGCATACGCTGAAAGCACAATTCATCTTTCTCACACTTCCATCTACATATTTAATTTCT
Source organism: Mesoclemmys tuberculata (assembly GCA_007922155.1). Taxonomy (NCBI): domain Eukaryota; kingdom Metazoa; phylum Chordata; order Testudines; family Chelidae; genus Mesoclemmys; species Mesoclemmys tuberculata. The sequence continues at coordinate 620,881 of ML675709.1, forward strand.
AAACACAGAATGAATCAGAAAAAGTATTCGGTGTCTCACATTGCTTTTCTGGCTAAAGAACTGAACAGCCTCCCTTTGTAGCGTGGCACTATAGGACAAAACTCAGCATCCTCAAAGGCACTACATGCAGAGTTCACCCATGTCAGCTGGGTGGAGATGGGTTTTATCCTTGGTGGGGTGGGAGTGGGGATTATCTACTGAAAATCTTAGAACATGGATTTGTGTTTATGGAAAAACCCTCCATATGCAAAACAGATACAAGAGAAATCTGACTGAGATTAATAATTGAATTTCAATAATACAACTTTTTTTTGGTAGACTCCACAACTTTTTGGGATGCAAATATTCCATGGCCATCCATGCAAGGTTTTGGGAATGTGAGCCCTGTGACAACCCGGCTGGGTCTTACAACCAAAAAACCTCCAGGAAAGGGCATCAAATATTTACCTAAAACAAAAGCAAACGAAAACCCCACAATTATAAAAATAACCCCACATGGTTATGTCTCCATGGTAATTCTGTTCACTGCACTAGAATTTAAAAAAATGACTACGACACAAATACTTTAGTTAATTAAATTTTAGAAGTGAACACATTCTATTAATCCACATGGCTCACAGCTTTAATCTGCTAAGCAACACGTATGAACCACATTTCTCTGCCATCCAGTCTGTCACTACCCTTGTCCTGAATGTAGTAAAGGAGAGATGTTTAGACACAGCCTACTGTAAAGAGAGAGGACAAAAGGGTGGCGTGACAGGTCTGCCACAGCTTCCCAAGGAGATTTCAGACAATTCATTATTTTCCAAGAATGATTTCAACTGCATTTTGAAGGAAAGCTCTAAAACAAACTATTGGGGTAGTCAAACAAAACGGTGGTTATTACTGCACAAGGATACTTTGATTATTCATTTAAAATGCATCTTTGAGACTATATGTTACAGCACTGACCAGAACCAAAATGATTTATATACACGTCATATGGCTAAAGTGAGCACTAATGGAATAAAAAAAAAAAAAAAGTTACCCACACTGTGCACTGCTATTCAATACATGGACGCAAGGCCAGTCCTTTAATACTACTGGCAGAACGGTGACGCTGTGGGGTCAAAGCCCTTAAAAACATCTTTCAGAGACCCAGCATCTGGCTGCTCATTGTCCTGGGCAGGACTGTTCCCTGCAAAGGGGCTGCCTGAGCCAGACTTCGTGGTCTGCTTAACCATGCCATAGACAGAGGGCACAGGGAGGTTATGAACCCCTGGCTGAGGTGCAGTCTCCTGGGCAGGTGTGGAGGAGGAGGAGGAGGTGGCGGCGGCAGCGGCGGAGGCCTTGGGACGCGGCCTGTTATAGCTATTGTATCTGTCTGTTGCAAGCTCAGCGCTTGCCTTCTCGGCCTCAGGCTGATCCAACGCAGACCTGCGCACAAACAGAGGCTCCTTGGCCTTGTTAGCGCCCTTGCTGGCATCTGGGCCTTTCAGCGACGCTTCACCGGGAGACTCTGCGGCTTTGCCACCTGAACTCGGAGTCCTGGGGTCATATAGGCTAATCCCGCTGAGCACACTGCTTTGGCTACTGCCTTTGCTTAGTCCGCCAGCTGTCAGCAGCCTGGGATCATAAGGAGCAATAGTGGGAGCCGTCTCGCAGCTGGGAGTGGTAGCAGCTGTTGGCTGTGCTGGCTCGGTAGGTTTAGCAGCTCTGGCAGCTGCTGGCTCTGCTGGTTTCTGTAACCTGGGATCGGCTGGTGCTTTGCGCATCCGAGGGTCACTCGGTTTATCACTCTGGCCAGGCACTGGACTGCCAGACGCATTCACGGTCTTTAATATTCTTGACAACAGCTCGAAGTCAGGGATGTTGGTGCCAGAACCAGTGGCAGGCTCTGGTTGGGCTGCTGCTCTTTGTCTGGGGTCAGAAAGGCCTGTATTTTGGGGCCTGTTAAGTCGCGGGTCGAGGGCAGGTAGTGACTGGAGAGCAGCCGGGACAGGAACAAATTCTTGCTTTGGAATAGGCAGTGGGATCAGATCTTCTGGACTCCACAGGACCATTCGGGCAAAGTTTGGCTTGTTTAGGATCACGTCTTTCTTTATGTGGCTGAACTGCTGTAGCTGAGACCTGGGGTCTCGCAGAGCATGGGCCGGCAGTGCGTCTAAGGGGATATTGACCGGTTTCTCCCTTAGCGCTCTTTCCCCTTCCTCCTCCTCAGGAACCAAGGCAGCCTTCTGATTGGCAGCAGTGCTGGAATGAGGAGCATCCTGCTTCAGGGCCGAGGCGGGAATGTGTCGTGCTAGTCTCGGGTCAGTGGGCCCTGCATCCCCAGATGGACCAGAAGGATCAGCATTTCGAGAGAGCCTGGGATCCCGCAGCACACGTGGATCGGCAGGCCGACTGCTCCCTGCTGGCTGGACCTTCTGCAGGCGGGGATCACTCATACCTGATGACGGGCCACTGCTGCTGTTGATTTCTCCATGGGATGCCTGAGCATGAGGCCTGCTTGAACTCTGCTGCCTTAGCGTTTTCAATATGGAAGTGACGCTACTTCCACCGTCATCCTCGTCGCTGGAATACCAGTTGCCCGTATCACCTGGGAATGAGGGCAAGAGAAAGCGTAAGGAGAAGGCAAATACCGCAGCGTGCGCAACCACAGCTAATCACAGGGTAAATGGTTCTGTTACAGTCTGCAGCTGGTCTCCCATTAACAAACAGCTCCCTCAATCCCTTGCGGCTCTCGATGCTGCAGTGCTAGAAAGGGACCCATAAACATTTAGCAGACACCTCGGTGTTGCCATTTCCTGGATCCTTCAGCCAGACGCTCTTATTCTTTAGCACATTCTTGCTATTCTTCATCTCACCTCTTTCTTCCTCCATGACTTTCTGTGCCCACTCCAGACCCTCCTTAAGAAGGGAGATTCTGACTCAATGCTTGGGAGATTTATTGGCAAAGGCCTAAGAGCATGTTATTCAGAAACCTGCAGTGCCCTTCGCTAAAAAGCCGGGAGCCTGATCAGCTACTGAGACGCCCATCTGCAGAGAATATCTTCCCAGCTCCCACACGGGGCCCAAGCTGGCACCAAGGGCTGTTTTTTGGGCTCACAATCCTTACAGCGGCATTTTTTGTTTCAAGTTTTGTCATTTGTAAAATAAAAGCACAGACCCCACCGTTGGCCTGAGCTGCTGAGTATGTTCAATGAGGAGCTGGGCATGGAAGGGATGGGATGCAGAACGAGGTTCCCAGAGGACTGTCAGTCTGGAAAACAGGGAGGATGTCTGCCCTCCAGAATGTCCAAGCCCCCACAGAGAGGGGCCAGGAAAAGACAGAGTTGAGATAGGAGGCTCGTCTCTGTCACGGAGAGACCTGCAAGCACAGGAATGTTGCAAGCAGAGCATGGAAATGCAGATGTTTTGTCAGCGCCCACAGCCCAGGAGGAGGAGGAAGGCAGCGACCAATTCCAGCCAACCAGAAATGGTGCCACCGGACTCTGGGAGGAAACAAGCCATGACCTTCTAAGCCAGGATAGCAGGTTAGTCTGGTGTGGGACCCAGGGGTATCCCTCACGGACAATCTCTGAACAAAGCACTCAGTGCTCTGCCACTTGCCTTCCTCGTTCTCCCGGTCCTGCTTACTGCTCTCGGCCAGTCTCCGAGCCCTCTCCTCCTCTTCCTGCTGCTTCTGCTGGATCCTCAGGTACAGGGCTTTCTGAGCGGATGGCAGGAAGTCAGGGATGTTGGCTGATGGTTTATGTAACCCTGGAGCCCCTCCTTCGCACAACAGGTCGGGTTCCAAGGACGGGTCAGGGAAAAGATGCTCTCCCAGAGGCTCTTCCATATCCTCATAATTCCCATAGTCCTCTGCCATGGAAAGAACAGGGCAAATATTCACAATCACAGTAGACTGAAATTATTTCTCATCCAGCCACAGACAGCAACCGACTCTGAAGAAAGCACAAAAGAGAGGCTTCCACCCATGAAACTAGCCAATGTTTGACTCTTATCTGGTGTGAGTTCTACCTAGCCACCCAGAACAGCACGTGAACTTCTAATGTATCAATACATTAAGAGAACACCATTAGCTAAAACAGACCAGGCCAACCTGGCATCTCCAGCCCTCCGTGCACAAGGACAACTCCTGTCATTCATGGTAAATAGAGATAACGCAAGGACAGCTAGTAAGAGGAATGTACCTGGGTCACCCAGCAAGCCAGGGTCCATGTCCAGGCCCTCTTGCTGTTGGTAGAAATTATCGTAGAAGTTTGGTGCAGGTGGGACAGGGGGCATCATTCCAGAGTGTGGAGAATCATCCGGGCCATATGGCATCATTGGGGGCCCAGGACCCATTGGGGGCCCAGGACCCATCCCTGGGCCCATAGGCATATCTGGGTGCATATCCGGGTGCATGTCGGGATGCATATCCGGGTGCATGTCGGGATGCATATCCGGGTGCATGTCAAGATGCATGTCGGGGAGCATGTCTGGATGCATATCCGGATGCATGTCAGGGTGCATGGGTCCTGGCATAGGCCCGGGTGGCCCACCAGGCCCAGGGAAGCGGGGTGGTGGTGGAACTGGGTGCCTGGAAGAAAACAGAGAAATTTAACTTTTAAAATGCAAACCTGAGATCAGTCCCATTTCCCTAAAAACAGCAGGGCTTGCAGCAGCGTGCTCATCAGTACTAGAGGGACAGGCCCAGTGATATAGGGAACTGCTTCCTGTGGGCACGGACCAAGTCATTTAATGTACCCCACCAGAGGAGCGCAGACTGCGCAAAATTAAGAAAAGCATCATTTCCACTCAGAAGGCGCCTACTCCCCATTTCTGCACTTCAGCAGCTGGCTCTGCACTGCAAAGTTTCAGTGACAGCAGGACTACATCCCCTGCCCTTCTGTACACTAGTACCAAATGGCAGCAGGATGCTGAATTCACACAGTGCAGCTCCCTCCTGGCTAGAAAACCACACCATGGACAGAGTTCTTCCTGTGCAAGGGAGACAGGCTAACCTTGCAGCAAATCCGATGTCAGGAGCAGAACCCTGACTGGCCGAGTTCAGACCCGATCCATAGAAAAGAGAACAGGAAATACATAATGTTCCGATTACACAGTCTGAGCAACTACAGGTTCCTTTTCACCTTGTACTGTGTCTAAAGGATCCACAGATCTTATGAGATGCACGTAGGGAGAATTTTACTACTATACCAATAACACCAAACAAAGAAATTCCATGTATTAACTACATTAAATAATTACTAGACTACAACTGGGAACTTTTTGCTTGTGACTGTGTGAGGCTGTGGATAAATTTAGGCCTGTAAAATTACTTTAAGACTCTCTGAGAGAAGGGTACGACTAATGACCTATCAAATGCATACATATCTCCTCACCACCACCTCCTATTCCTGCCTTTCTCACTGAGCATTATTCCTGCCATGCATCTGTAGGTAGTTGCAAGGGAGGGCCATGCTTACCGCACGCCTAGTTTCTCCGCCAGCTGCCCAGTGGGCCGTACTACAATCTCAAACAGTGATGGGATCTTCTTATACATGTCCTGCTGTTGCTGAAGCTGCTGTGGTGAGAGAGGTTCATGCAGTGGAGGTGGCAGCTGTGGTGGCCCTGGAGGTGGAAGTGGGGGAGGTGGAGGAGGTGGCGGTCCTCCAGGAATTGGCCTGCCATTGGGAGAAGTTGGAGCTGGCGGTCCAGGAGGACGAGGGGGTGTGGGCAGCAGGCCCACTCCAGGTGGAGGTTTCGGTAATGGATTGATACCCTGCTTCTTTAGCTCTTCAACTTCCTTCTCATCTTCTGCACCTGCTTCTGCATCATCGGCCAGCATCTGAGGGAGAGAGAGAAATGAGAGCAGAGCCCACCAAGTGGAGAGTGAGTAGGCCCTAGAGAGAGCAGTAAAGAAAAGCACCTTCTCTGTGACCACGATTCAGTGTTGGTCGGCTGGAAAAGGCACAATCACTTTGAGCTAAGCCCTCACATGGCTGCTCTCACAACCCCACCACCCTTCCCATTTGGCTACTATCTTCAGGTTCTGAACAGTCACTTTACTGACAAGAAAAGGGAGCAGCCATGAGTGCTTCACTGAGTCAGTCAAGCCAAGCAGAACAGGCAGGTTGTTCTCCATTTCCAGAGAAAGCCCATAAACTCTGGGATCGAGTCAGGGGTCTGGCTGAAGTAAATGAGTTTACATGTTATAAATATAACATGCACACATAGACACAGACAGATGCCCACCAATTACGGTGTCACCGGGGATCTGAAGGGTGGGTGTTTTCAGCATTAAATTGCAGCACCACAGAAGTCAGAGATGGGTTGGACCTACTGGGTCATTTTTCTGCCAGCACAGGATTATCTCCTTCTGTACATTAAACTAGTGTTTTAGCAAGTTGAAAGCGTCTGAAATGACGGGACTTCTGCTCTGCAGCATCAGACCAGGGTCTCTGCACTTCCCTTTTCAGAACTGAATCTCAGGACTCCGAATTACACTCTTCCTACACCATCTTAAAAACCCCCTCTTTCCTTGCATGGGCAGCATAATCAGCCGAGGCAAGAGAGTGCTTTCAAATGATGCCACGTTAACATTCCTTCTTACCTTGTCCAGGAGCTCCCGCGTTTCGTCTGTGAGTGGCTCATGGGAAAACATGCAATCATCCCCGTTGATACAATTCCCAGTGGTGTGGAAGAGTTTACAAGGAAAGTCACGTACAAAGTATTAAGGAAAATAAAACTGTCAGTGGGCAGACAGGATATTTTTTTAACAATGCTGCATCAATGGGTCTGAAGTGGTACGTTCTTACAAAGCACGCAAAGTCTCTATGGTCCTGACACGGAAATTAAAACACAACCAACCACCCCACACCCTGCATTTTCCTTTTAAAAAACTCCTGCAAATCCACTTGCTCTGTGCAACTTAGTGGCCATAAGGACCCCATTCCCCTGTGCTTACTTCATCCTTTGTAGTCTGCAAGCTGAGCCCGCCTTCATGAACATGAAGCCACTCATCATGTCCCCACAGCTCTCGTGCTGTTAAAGGCTACACATCTTAAGGTATACATCTTCCACACCCTCATGGCTAGTCCTTCCCTCCCTCCCCCACTGGGAAACATTAGTGCAGATCTTCAGCACAGGACCCTTCCCTTCCTTTCCGACACGCTTCACTGAGCAGTGAAATAATTAACAATGCGTCTGTTTAAAGTGTTATCACTGGCATTGGAGTGGAAACCACTGAAATGAATGGGGCAGTTTACACCTCAGCGCTTAGGCACAGCTGCATAGGTTACACTCAGGGCAGGTCTCTCCCCCATCCCAAAGTCATTGTTTCAGGCTCTCTGCAAAATCAGGCAGAGTCGCTGTAGCAATTAACTCAGATCCCAATGTGAAGGATTTGTCTGCAACTCTCACAGTCTGACTTGTTTAAAAACAAAAGCTGAGATTGAAGAACAAATGAGAGGTCTGTCTACACGCCCAGCTGGCCCTTCACAGCCCCCTCCCCTAAGTGGGGTGCTCCCCACATTCTAGGAACCAGTGTCATACAGGCACCTGCCTATAGATTGTAAACCGCCTGGTGTAGGGACTTACTCTTCTGGCCCATTTTTTCCGGGTGCACAGGCTAGCCTGGCACACAACCTGCAGTGATACAGAACCAACAAGACTGACTTAAAGCCACTGATCTCCATGGTGACTGGGAACTCAGTGAACAACAGGAAAGGATATCATGCATGTAAGGGCAATTCTCAGCCCTCGCACAATAACCGGTGATGTAAAACTTGCACAGTTCCCGTTTCTTTGGCAGTTCGATGTCATGGCTGAAATTGCAATGCTCCCCCTGTAGAAAAAGTACAACACCCCCACTTTATGGAAACAATAAAGCATACAGACTGACAAACAGGGGCAGCAAACACTTATAAGGCACTTGTTATGGAACCGACTCTGCTGCGGGTCTGGTCCTGAAATCCTTGAAAACGGGGCTCTGTGTACCACTACTATATCTTATGTGTTTAAAATGGGAGACTCAGTAAGTAGAAAGTAAAGCAAGTGTGTCATAGATTGGTGTTTGCACGCTTGGTTTTCCTTACACTCAGTGTAACTCTCTTAGCACACAGCATGTGATCACTTGCAAATATATTCTAGACTTTAGAGCAAGGACCACATCTGTCTGTCTTGTACAGCCCTGCATGCATTTTAGGTACTACAGAAATGTTTAAAGCTCAAGCTAAGACCAGCATTAATTAGTTCCTTACCCAGGTACACCTGCCTTCCACAAAGTATTTGCAGATAACTTTTCCTTTCTTATCCGACTGCTGGTGGGGTTTATCATGGTCATTCCGTCTGTAATTCCCACTGCCGCCTCCGTCCTGTAGTAATTGCAAGGGAGTAGTTAACAAGCAGGAAGAGGCAAATCTGAGCCAGGGAAAGAAGTTAACCATCTCCCTACACTATGCATTTCAAAGTACACATGAAGGTCTTGCACGGAAGAGCAACACAGGGAAAGTAAGACTCTCAGTCTGACCGACTGTAACACAGCTAGGTGGAGAGCTGGATTTCCACTTGGTTTGTTCATCAACCCATCAGATTCTGAAAAATCCATCCTGCTTGAAAAAGGGATTATTGCCAGGGAGGCTGGGAAAGACCCATGTTTACACTGCTGGGTAATGCACAAATATGAAGTCTCATTTCAAGCTATTTCAGAGATCATCCTTTTTGGTGGGTGAGAAATGGGGGTCATTTTCTGACTGAAGCTAAGCATAAGCTGGCACACACTTGGTGACATGCACTAATAAAGGCTCCCCTCATACCTCTCACTCTTTTTAGCATTACTTGGTGTTAGTCAAACAGTGTCAGAGAGCACTTCTCATCCCAGACAAAAACAGGCAGAGGAATCCTTTGAGAGAAGGGAGAAAATCAATGCTCGCAGTTCAAAATCAGGCTGCTTGGAAGCTTTTCTGCCCAAACATAGGATCATGTGATCAATCACCAGCCTCCTGCCCGTTGAAGTGCAGCTAGGATGAGAAAAGTGGCTAGATAAAAAGAGCTCTGTCCTCTTGGCAGATTTGCTCTCAGTGCCAGTTCAGTGTCCGCTGGTCACTTTATTGAGCAAAATCAAGAGTTACTCCTGGGAGCCCTGCAGAGCCGAACCTGGTTGGAGACGGAGCTGGGTTACGCTCTGTCTGTGCCGCATCATCAGGATTGGTAATTATTTCCCAAGTTCTGCACTCAATGGGGTTGCAGAAGCCCAAGGGCTGGATCTTTACTCTCAGCGATGATGAATGAGACGGAAAGAGGTCAGCTTGTGGCTCTGAGACCAGGCCAGTATGCAGCACTGACAGACAGACAGGAAAAGCCATCTTTACGTGCAAGCTGAACAAGTTTGTTCTGGGTGCAAAGAGCCACTGGGCAGGTTCCGAAAGCACACACTTCAGTCCTACATTTCAGAATTCAGTACACCCAAGCCAAGTTATTTCTGCAGAAGCCCGTCTGGAACGTTGGAGAGCGCGAAACTCCACATGCATCGTTCCACAGGGGACCCAACTGCAGCAAGACCCTCAGTGAGACAACGCAGCGCTGCTTACCCCCATGTCCTCATCATAGTAATCGTCATCCTCGTTCATTCCACCGCCTTTCCCCATTCCGCTTCTGTTCCCGCCTCTTCCTCTTCCCCTGCCCATCCCCTTGCTTCCTCTCCCTCGGGAGCCTCGCCCTCGTCCCCGGTTTAAACCTGAAACAGAGCAAAACAACATCATTTATCCTGTCTACCCCAAGTAAAACCTGGCCACTAAGATACCACAGGCTGGCTTTACTCTCCCGGCTGTGCAGAGCTCCCAAGCACCATTTAGTTCACTCTGCTCTGGGCTCAGGCACATACCTCGCCCTCTGCCCTCCTTGCTCCTCCGGTATTGGTTCAGCTCTTTCGAATAGTCATCGTATTCGTCATCCGCCATTGGCTCTTCGTTGTCACCATACTGCCATTCAGAAAGAACAGTGATCAGTGACCCAACTCGTGCCGGAGGACCCAAGGATGATGTCCCCCTACTATTTCTGGTTCCAGAAAGGAATGTTCTCTCTCCGTAATGCTCCCCATCTCTGGGGGAGTCATGTACAATTCAGTAATAGGGCTTACTTCCATTTCTTCTTCATATATTTCCTCCTCATCCTCTGGATGCTCGCCTCTGCCTCTCCCACGGCCTCCTCTGCCCATCCCTCGCCCTCTCATTCCACCTCTGCCTCCACGGCCTCGGTATCCGCGGCCTCGGCCTCGACTGCCTGTGAGAGCACGCAAACAAGCATTAGTCTGCTACTGCTGTACTCGAGCACTCCAACAGCCACATGGCACCACACCTAATGACCAGCTGTCTTCGGAGCAGGTACCACGTTGGTTCACAGGAGTAACATGGCTGTCTCTCACTTCGAGAGAACAATCAGATCAGCTTCTGATAGCAAATGTCATGGTAACTGAGCTCTGAGTTACTGTCGGTGAGATTGATGAGTTTGGGAGGGCGTGCTGGGGCTTTTAGCCTACTAATACAACGTAGGGTCATATTCCTAAGGAACACAAACGTAAGTGCATGCCTAATTGAATGGAAAGTCAATGGCATTCCAGTGAGGAATCCAGCCATATTTAGATAGTGAAGAACACGGAAAAGACCATTCACACTGGGTACAACATCTCTGCCATGGGTCTGCTTCAGGCTTTCAAAAGCTGTAACCAGCATCCATTGATCTGTGGTACTCATCTGCCTGCATTACCATAGTAGCTGAGCGCATCACAATCTTTAATGTATTTATCTTCACAACACCACAATGAGGGAGGGCAGGGCTATTTTCCCCATTTTACAGATAAGGAAACTTATAGAGAAACAAAGTAACCTGCCCAAGGTCACATAAGTCATCTATGGAAGAGCAAGGACTTGAACTCAGATCCTCCAAGTTTCAAGTTATCACCCTGATCATTTAGCCATCCTTCCTCAGATAATGTAATCTTTTACTTACACACACATTAAAATACTCGCCTCCTCCTTGTGAGAGCAGGTTCCGTGTATTTCAGACTTTTGAAAGAACAAGGCTTGATGCTATTTGGTTTTAAGTGGACCAATGCTTTTTAATATTCTGAAGCTATTACTTTTAAAGTGGCTAAGATGCAAACATTTTGACGCAGGTGTTGTGAATACAGGGCAATTACTGCACATAAAGTTTCATCCTTCATGCTGGACCAATGGTGGCTATGCTTCAGTGTTTACTCTTAATACACTTTAGCAGGAGGAAATCTGACATGCCTTGTCATCCTGATTTTGTTTTCTTTGTGCATAAAAGACATGCTATTTTTTCCTCGCCTATATTTTAAAATCCATCGAGACATAAGAGAAAGAATGTGTCTTTAAATATAAAGCTACAAAAATGCGATCTGACCTTTGCCCTCACAGAGTAAAAGATGTAAAGAAATGGTTCTCTCTGGATAGCACGATATAGCATTAATGAATTATTTCAGTTTTGCTCTTGCAACTGGATCCATGCAAGCAAACCTCTGCTGTACCAGGGCACAACAGTCCACCTGCATGCATTCGACTGCAAGATCAGGGCCTCACTTGGCCATTGATTATCAACCTTAATAAGCAGATGCATTCTATGTGCTGATTAGAAAGCATATTCACAATAGCAGCCATACCTCGCCCCCGGTGCGTCCCCTCCTTAGCTCTCCGGTACTGGTTCAGCTCTTTTGTGAAGTCATCATACTCTTCTTTTCCCATGTCTTCATCTTCATCCCCCTCATATTCGCCATAGGTCTCATTCTCATAATCCTCGTACATGTTGTAATTCTTGCTCTCCATTTTGGAGTAACTCTTCTTTGGTAAGGGAGCACTGTGAGAGGACTGATACTGCTGGTGAGACTGAGAAAAGTAGACAGACAGAAAGGGTTCACAATGAAGGAATGACCAATCTGAAAAAGGGCAGTGATGGCTGAACCATGGCAGGTACCTGGGGCACGCCCCCCTTTCCATACTTGCCGAGGAATCATGGAAGTAGAGCAGTCTTTATCCCCAAGCCTACAAAGCCTGCAGCTCCCTCATGGCTTTGTTTTTTATCCACTATGCATCCCTTCCCTGGCAGCCTTCTCCCAGGGCCTCCAGAACTTAGTAGAGACCAACAACCTCATTGAGATTGTTCACACATAGCGTGGCTAGAAGGGGTGGGAGGGAGCCATCAGACAGAGCTATAAGGAGACAATGAAGGGTGCATTCATGTCACCTCTCTTCTCCCAGCCACCACTCAACAGGATTAAAGCCTGGGAATAGGTAGCTCCCTGAATCACCAATATTCTTCAGGGTACCCTCTGTATTCAGAGGCCAGGGCCTCTGAAAGAAGACCACACCTTCTTCATGTTGAGTTCCTAATTTAATAACTGCATGCAGCCCCGCTGTTCTGATAGGAAACACAACACTTGCTTTTATTTGCTCGTTTCCTTCTGCTCTTCCCTGCCTCTTTGTTGAGAAGTGGTGGTTTCCGTTTGACGAGAGGAGGCCAAAGGAGACATCTGATGTAATGATTTTAGTTTTTAAAAGCCAAAGAAAAAACAACCAAGATGGAAGGGGCTAAGCACCTGGAGGCAAAGCCAGGAGACCATAAGACTGGTTTTCAGGTCCCTGCATGCAAAGCCTGCAACACTTCCAACACAGTGCAGGAGAGAGCAGCTTTTTCCTCATCTGGTTGGTCGCAAGTACTTACAAGAGAGTAGGGAGGGCTGTATTCCCTGTACTTTCTGTGCCCCTTCTCAGTGGGGCTGAAATCAGAGTCCTCACTATAATCAGAGAAGTCATCGCTGGAAGATGCATGGCGCTGCAAGGCAAACACAGTGTACAATTTTCGTACAGAGGCTCTTATGTTCGTAGTTTTAATTCCAACTCCGTGGCCAGGCATCTGGACTGCCACACATAATATACACAAGTCTTTCTTAAGGTAACTCAGATTCTGAATTGCAAAAAATCTTAACAGAGTTCCTTGAATTGAACATTTATGATGCAAAAGGCTCCTAGTGTTTTTCAAACTCCACTGTAGATTCTGTCCGAATTGGAAAGTGACCAGTTCGATTAATCAGTTTCTAATGAAAGCAATTCATATTACACCCTCTGTTAGCTTGAGGGTCTCATAAACATCTTTGATTTTACAAGTCAGATATTTTAATTTGCCATTTACTAGTCTCCTTGCAAGCTCAGGTGTTCATACAAAGAGATTTAATTTCCCAAATTAAACTGTTTTTTCCTTTCCATTCCACCTATAGATATTTGCAAACACAGAAAAAGGAGCGAGACGTTCCTTACTAGGGTATCTTCTATCTTCCCACTGTTTGTTTACTGTTCCTCCCTGCTGGGTTATGCCTAATTTAAATGGTAAATTCGCATGTACTTGTAGATGAGGTACAATGCACCATATAGTGTCACAATAATGAGATACGTTCATTTCGCAAGGCCTAATGCAGCAGGATTGTGCTTAGCACACTACAGCTAGTATGTTCTCTAGAACTTAGCTACATAAACAGCCACTGAAATCACTGGCTACGCAGGAGAGCTATGCTGCATTACAGTGGGCTAGCCCAATGCTCTTGGGGGATCACAGCTGGGATTCCTATTACCCCACCAGGCAGGGTTAAGAGGATCCTGGAGGTTTGTTTACTCACTTTGTGCTTGGATTTCCTTTTCTTTTTTGCTCTCCTTTTCTCTTTCTCTCTCTCTCTCTCTTTCCTCCTCTTGCGTTTCATCCGCCGATGAGCCTTTTCTTCATCCGAATCACTGTGGTGCTTCTCTCCTTTCTCTTTCCGACTCCTCTCCTGTGACTCAGAAGCATTTTGGGGCTCCTCTCCTCCATCGTCCTCCAGCTCTCCTTCCTCCAGCTCCCCATCCTCCCTGCAAAGCAAACACACACATTGACATGTCCTTCCTGGCAAAGTCACTCAAGACACTCAAGCCAGCTGGACACCTTGGGGCTCCTAAAACTAAAGGTAACACTAACCCCAAATACCTTGCTTTGAGACACCTGATTGTAACATTTGTTATCAATCGGTGTCACTTGTTACAAAAAATGCATATTTTGGAAAAACACATTGCAGTAGACAGGAACATACAAACAGGCTATTCAAATCTTACTCTCTCTCACACATAACTATGCCTTAGACCAAAGTCCCCAGTTAAATAAAGACAAGAGAGCGCTGCTATTTAACTTATTACATCTATGCAGATTTTAAAAAAGTGAAAGCCTATAAAATAAATCCTCTGAACAACATATGATAGCAAAGACCGCAAAATTACAGCTTCAATTCTTAGAGAACATTATCACAAATTCAGTCAGCCTTAGAATTAAAGTCAATATAAAATAAACCATTTGGTCCTCCAGAAGACAAAAATAAAACCAATTATCAGTAAGCGCCATTATTCCTATTGTCCGACTCCAGCCTAATTATTATATGAAATCCAACAAATCATGTACTGAAGCAGCATCTAACTCCTCTTCCAGGGTTTTTAAACAGGCAACTTCTTATTATCTAAAAAGCATCTGTGTGTGTGAATTAAAAATAATAATAAACTTGGTTTCATCTAAAATTATCTGGACTTTTGCTTGGAAATAACAGCTATTTGAGCCTTCACTTCCAAGTGACAATGCTGCCTTAAGAAAATTTAATTTGTCTCTTACTTTTGGTTTGGTGAGAGAAATCTGGAATCACGCACACTACTGCTTCCTGCTCTTTACACCACATGAGCATTCACACATAACAACTCTCATAAGATGAGATAAAACAAATTAAGATCCAAAATTTCCTCAGAGGATTTTTCAGTCACATTCAATTTAATAATTGCTGGGAGTTTTCGTTAAGTGAAACTTTCTCCAAGCTCACAATACATCAAATTAACAAACCAAGTAAGGGTTCAGGCAGCTCTTGAATTCTCTTTTTATGTTGCTCACCACTTCCTGAATCCTAAGAATTCTGCCATTCTTATTCTTGCTCTGATTTTCCATTTCTTCTATGCTCTGACCAAAGCAGTAGATACTGTTCAATTCTTTATTTAAAATGATTCTGAGCATGATGAATGGATGGAATTTTATCCTTGAGTTTGGAGAACAGGGTACATATGCTAGCAATTTAAGAGCAACCCTTTTCTCAAATGCCTTAGTAGCATGCAGTACCATACTGAAGGGAAACTTCTGAGGGAGAGTCCACTTCTAACCTACCCCTTGCTGGCAACTCTATATGGGGTACATAGCATACTGGCTGCGATGCCCCTCAAGATGCAAACATCTTCAGACCCCAAATAGCTATCGGCATGCTGTTACAACATGTCTGCTTTCACGGGGTTCTTTCTAAATTGCCTTCGAAATTATTTATTTTACAGAAGTGCCCACAATTAGCTCGGTGCTGTGCAGACATCTCAGAAAAGCACTGTCCTGACCCCAACGAGTATAGAGTCTAAAAAGCCAAGCACAAGAATAGTGGGGTTAATGCTTTTCAATGGCAATAATTCCAAGAGAAAGAGCATTTAGGACATTAATATTTAACCCTTCTACAAAAATGTCTCCAATGAATTTCACTGCTGTTGAAAGATGTGAAGACAGACAGCCCTAGAAACTGAAACCGCCTTTAGCTGCAGAATAGGTACAGCAGCAACAGTACAAAGTTGCACT
Source organism: Mesoclemmys tuberculata (assembly GCA_007922155.1). Taxonomy (NCBI): domain Eukaryota; kingdom Metazoa; phylum Chordata; order Testudines; family Chelidae; genus Mesoclemmys; species Mesoclemmys tuberculata. The sequence continues at coordinate 636,532 of ML675709.1, forward strand.
TTGTACACTGCCCCCGTCTCATGTATCTCACCACTTCCACAGAGAGTCTAGCTCCAGGGGAAAGAAGGAACTTCTGTCATTCAACCTCTCTGCTGAGACTGCGATCAAGGGGCCAGGTCTGTTAGTGGTTTTGGGATTGATTTATCTGGATTTTACAAATGATAAAAAGGCACCCCCCTCCAGGACTCTGGATGCCCTTGGTAATCTGTGCATTACATAAATGAACAGACTAATCAATACCCACAGATTAAATCAAACAACCCAGGGATCACGTAAATAGAACAGTAATTAATCGACTCCCACAGCAGAGTCCCCCATCACCACAAGCCCTGCTCAACACCAATCTCCCTACAAGGCCAGGGAGCACAGGCAGCGGCTGTAACATACCCAAAGGTTAATACAGACCTGGGGAAGGACGCGAGTTCCAAAGACACAGGGCCTTCATAAAAAACATCCTGCCAACAGCCTTCCTATCTCCTATATTGCTGGGACTCCAGCTCAGGTGCGTTTGTTGGCTACAGCTGTGACAGTATCATGAGGGCAGAGGCTTCTCTTAGACGGGGAGATCCCAGACCATATACAGCCTTATAATTCAAAACCAACACCTTAAAATCAACCCAGAGTTCAACATGCAACTAGGGCAGGTCGTACAGCACACGTCTTACGTGCTCACAGAAATAAACATTAATTACCGAGCAAGCGGACAAATTCTGCATTGGCTGCAGTTTCCAAATAGATTTAAGAAGTACCCGCATGTAGAGCACATGGTGGTATCTAATTTCAAAGGCAGAGATTAATCTGAAAGGAAGGGGTGCAACTTCCTAGCTGCCAGTAGATGGAAAAAGGTCAAAACAGCTATAGCTGCTATCTGATCTTCTAGCAGCAGGTGGGAGTCTCATTAGACACCCCCCCCTCGCAGATCATAAACCAGGTCAACCACTCACCTTGAAGGGCCAGAAATAATCCCTGCCATCTCCTCTGGTAAACTCACCAACCCAACCAGAATCTTACCTGCTTTGAGACTCAGCTAGCTAGCCTCATCGACAGCCCAGGGTCTCCCAGACAGTGCATAATGCAGTCAACACTTCTGAAGTCATTCTGAGTGGACTAAGGCCCTGCAAACTCATTTCACAGACAGCTGAACATACATTAGAAGGCAACACTTGGTCATCATCCACCTGGACTGGATGGGAACCAGCTCTAGCTCCTTAGAAACCAAACACTCTGGATTCCACCCGTTGCCAGTTTCCCCGAGCCATCCATTCCCACTTTGATCCAAATTTCCAGATCTGTTTTGGTTTGCATTTGCAACATTCTAATACCAGACTTGTTCAATCCGAGATCAGTACTAGCCATTGCCCTCTTGCAACACGAATACAATTTCTACAAGCATGTGCAATTTTGAAAGGCAAGCACTAGCTGAATGTACACTAGTCACTGAATGTGCTCAGTGCTCATCCAGGGTTCATGTTGATGTTGCACACATCCAAATGACACAAAGTTAGAAACCAACATGAGAGTGCTTGGAACAGTATCTGCTGAATTCGGACCCTCTACATATTTCTGACAGAGTCAAAAATAAATGTATAAAGACAATGAGAAAAAAATGTAAAATAACGAATTTCCCCTTCTAGAAGGAGCCATCTCACTTCAGCCCCACAACAAATACCTCAACCACTTCAGATTCTGAAAATAATGGCTCAGTACAGCACCAGGTGTCTGACAATCCTTTCTCCATCCCCCAACAAATTATGCTTTGCTACTAGTTTTTTTTTTTAAAAAGCCCCTTTAAGGTCACCAAGTTTCAGCCAGTTACGATTACCAAGGAAACACTTCCAAAGTCTAACACACACAAGGTAAATTGAAAACAAAGCCAGTCTAATTTTGACAACAATAACGAAAACACAAGACACTAGGAGTACACATGACATGAGAGATTTCCTCCCTTTACAGCAGGCTGAGAAAAGGCAAGAATCCCTGAGTTCTAACATTCAATTTGCCTGGGGAGTGGCTAGTCAGTTTTCCTCTTCCTCTGAAACACTGAGAAGGCCATTATATGTTGGGTGCAGGCAGGCATGACTGATTCCCTGCAACCACAAGGGACCCAGGCCACTGGTGAATCTGACTTCTTCTCAACAATAGGAAAATCAACCCTGAACTAGATGACCCAACATTTTTCATGGGGTTGGAGCTAATTTAAAATGGCAACTTCACAAAGGAAAAAACCTGTCTTTCAACTTTTTTACATTAGCATCCCAGAAGTAACAGAAACCCCATTATTTGACACATTTACAATCAGATAGGAGAATGAAGCAGAAAAAAAAATACTAAGAGGAACAATCCCGTACTGGCCACAAAGGACTGGGCTTCAAGAGATTAAGGGTATATCTACACTAGAAATGCTACAGCGACACAGCTGCAGCTGCTCCACTGTAGTGTAGACACATACTACAATGCACAGCAGTATATCTTTTCAGCAGGTGGGAGCTGGGTTGACAGAAGAATTCTTCCTTCAACATAGCAGTGTCCAGTGTATAGCTGGGTACAGTACAAAAAAATTTAGCTCAGACTCACTTGTGGGGAAAAAAGAAGCTGGGCAGGCAAATTAGAGTATTAATATTCTCCCGTAGCAACTGTTTATGAGCCAGTATTTTAAAGGCCTGTTGTGGTACGGTAAATTCATTCAACAGCATATGTTTTGGAATGCATGATATTGTCCCAGGGAACAAAAGACTATTCCCATTAGCATTACCTTCCCTGAAAACACCTGCCAAGGGGCATCGCAAGGTTGCTCTTAATTTCCCATCTTCCCTGTTGGCCTTAAACAGGAACAAGTGCTCCCATCAATTTCAGGCTGCAAACACCTTAATTGCAATTCCCAGCTGCAAGCAGCAGCAGTCATTTTTGTTGAGTAAAGTACGCAGTTCTTCAGCTCTGCTTTCAATTACTCTGGTCTATGTAAAGTTTAGAGGAAAGAATTTATCTGGAACAGCAACACAGCCTGTTTTATCATGGCATTTGTTATTCACAAACGCCACAGAAAACAAAAGGACAATCTGGAATTAAATGTAAAAGCCAGTGGCTACTGCTAGGCAATTTGTGAAACAATTCCTGGGATGTAAATGGAACTAATTCTGGTGATACAAGTTACTTCATCATTGTACAAATCTTCAACTGAATAAGAAGGAAAGTCTAATAAATCACCTTTATACAAATGTTTCAATATTAAGCAAAATCTTGGGAGAAGCAGCACAGCCTAGCGCCCAACCATGGGGCATACATTCCTGAATTTCTTAACTGTGGCTCTGCCACTGACTCATTTTAATAGCTTTGGTCCTCTCATTTAATCTCTTAATCACAGTTTCCCAGTCTGTAAAATGGAGATTATAATACCTACTTCAGAGAGAGGGTGTAAGGGCTAATTCATTAGTGTTTGGAAAGTGCTTTGAACTTTTTGGACAGGACTTAAAGGGCTTCTTAATATCTATTTCACTGTTAATTTTGAGTTTTAACACAAAGTGGAAAATAACACCAGAATCTGAAATCTGGCAAATGATAACTAAAAGGCATCTGCAAGTTAGGGTGATTAAAAATATGAATTTAAAAGTGTGAATAAAAATGATTATAAAGTGACAAGGCTCTGCCAATTTCAAAAGATAGCTCACCATTTACGTTCATTGTGGTTATACAGTAAAGAAGCCAAGTTGGTAAAGTGGCTAAAATATTTGTAGAGAAGAACGCTGACTGTGGAAAAATCCTTAACTAAGTGTGTACCCATCTTGTGGCCTTCCTATAGCCCCTTCCCACTTTTTCTATCAAGGGCTACTTCCAATACAGAGCACGCTGCTATCTTAGCAGAAGGATGAACTTTATCCATAGCACTACATTTATGACATCACAATCACAGGAATGACATAAACACAGTACTATGAACCCGCTGCCACCTCAAACAGACATGGTGTCATAAAGGTGAGCTCTCTCATACGGCAGCTGCAAACAAAACGAAAACACTATTCACACCAGCAGAATTCTGAAAAAGTAGGGAAAAGCGCCCCTTTTGGAAAACCATTTCTAGTTTTCCATTTTCTTCTTTTCTAACTATTATAACTTCCAATTCTAAAACGGGACACCAAGTATTTAGAAACATTTTTGAAAGCATAGAAATAAGTAGTGAAAACAGTATGTTTTTGTGTAAAAATTGGCAATTTGGCATATACACAAGGTATTTTACCAACAATGTTAGAATTTACAGTAATGACAATGTCCTATTTATCCAAACTATTTCAGAACTCTGACAAACATTTTCTGTGATGAATTAAAGTTGAACAGGTGTTTAATCACACCATGTGTGGTTGTATATAGGCACACATGGAATGTTAGGTCAACCATTGCTACAAGACTGAGATTAAAGAACTGTAATGCTATATTACACACAAAAGAGACTTAGGAATTTTGCTCAGAATAATTTTCTGACCCGTTTTCTTTTAACAATAATGTCTGTTTCATATGAATATAGGAATAAACAAGAAGTTTTATGTAATCATAATATTTCAACTACGCAAAGGTGTCTATTAAAAACAATTCTGTCTTAAAAATAAATCGAAATGGCTTAGAAAAATTAAGGGCTAAATATTTACAAAGCTCCATTTCATGTATCTAAACAATACTTGGTTGAACTTGGAAAATCTCCTATGAAGCAGACAAATGATGAGAACAACATTTTGCACAGTGGACATAATTGACAGCTATAACTGAGATAATTTACTAGTTATGCTAAAGATTTTGTCATTATTTTCCTCATCTCACCTAGACAAGTTGGTCCAGAATAACATGCTCTCATCTGCCAACTCCATATGGAAACAAGTGGTTTTACTATCTATGGGAGCTGGAAAGGGAAAAGAAGGAAGTTTGTATGACCCAAGGGAAATAAAAAAATTGCTCTACAGACCCATGTGCTACAAATCATGCACTTGGGAATATTTTATTTATAGTTCTAAAAAACAGCTTTATCCAAAGTGTTTGTTACACTGGAGGAGAGTTAGGATGGTGACTGATAACTGGGCTGCCAGACTACTGCAGAAAACCTTCCTTTTTACAACATTTATTTGCACAACAGGTGCAGTTGAGCATGAAATCCCATGTAAAGTGTGATCTGTTTTAGTGGAGCAGATCAAGAGACTACAAAAACTGAGGGTTAATGTACAAAGAGAAATGGCTGCAATGTAACTAGGGTCAGCATAAAGGCATGCAAAAAATGTGGAGAAAATGCCTTTTTTCAAAGCAATAGAGGGGCTGGCTCTTTGTGAAAATGAACCACAAACACATCTGAACAGGAAGTTTACTGCACTGACAAGTCTGCAAAATCTAATCTCACAATCATGAAATATTAATTTCTAACCTTGTGTGAATTTGAGCAAACTATGTGAAACCCTAGCTAATCATCTCCCTAACTTTGGGATAAATGGGATTCTTCTACCTTAAAAAAGATATAATTTGGAGGGTTTAAGATGAATTTTGTTTTCTATTAATAATCTGATATTTTTACAGCATATTCCATAAGGGAGGAAAAAAATTACACAAAACTGAAGTCGTGAAATCAGTGAAATGAAGACTGAAAGCTGAAAACTAGTAAGAAAGCCATTAAACAAGCTGAACATGCAGGGAATGGAGAAAACGTTGTGGGAGTGGGAAGAAACTATTCTAGTTGAGAACAAGTTTCCATTCATGCCATGGTGCATCCATAGCATCTTTCTAAATAAGGTTTAAAAGGCTCCTCCCGATGATTTTCCGTATGTGCATCAGGTCCTGTGCTGTTTTATGGTGCTTTGTGGCTCTTTGTCATGTAGGCAGTGGCACACTCTCTTTGGTTACTACTTTATTTCTGTGAAGGCTGTCAAAGGCCTGGATGGATGGGACAGCTATACATTAAAGATGGGATTGTTAAAGAAACCTAAGAGAATTCCGTTTCTATCTCACTAGGGTTCAAACACCTATTTCCCTCAATTTCCAGGATTTTATAAAATAAAAACATTGGTTAGTTCACTAAAACACCTAGGGACTCAATACAATCCTGATATGGTAAAAGCGTGAATAAGGTCAACTGAGAAACCAGCATGTTCACTATGCAAACTGGTGCGGCCTCAAGAATGCAGTATACTGTGTTCCATACAGAACCATTCAGGTTTGAGCAGAAATTCCATCCCAAGTTTCTCAGCCTTTCTGTAAACTACCTTCCATTCAATGTCTTTCTTCAATTTGGGACATCAACTGTGGATTCTCCACAGGGAGCTCTAGGAGACATTCCTCTCAACCCATGATAAAACACTGATGTCATTCCCGGACTGGGGTCTTGCTCACTGCCTCTCAGTTTCTAACCAAGTTACAAATTGCTGCTTTTCTTTTCTGTTGAAGGGACTTTTATACCGGGATAAATTTTCAAACATTGCTTTAAAACATAACCCAGCTTTCTCATGGCATGTTTTTGCCCTGATTGCTAATTATGGAAGTCATTTGTGTTTAAACAGTTGGCTCCTACCCATTCCTGTTACCCGATCATGCAGTGAAGTCGTAATGCTGAGTTGTGATATCCCGGACATTGCCACAGCACTAGACTGATGTCACAAACCAAAGAGTATAACAAAGCTATTGAAAAGGATACTGTTCTGGGGCTTGGACCAATACTAGTTTGCAAGGGCTGATATCTTGTGAAACAGCAGATGATAAATAAATACCATATACCCTAGCTTTTGACTGTCCAAAGGGGTAAACTCTTCACTTCTAGTCCTGGCAGTTTACAAGATACCAGGTGACAAGACTAAATCATCCTGACTACCATCTTGCTTCAGCTTCAATTTTCACCTGACATTATTAGTGGCTATTCCAAGAACTGCTAATACTAGAAATCTTCGCCTTAAACCATCTAAAAGTAACCAAGTAATCAAAAATATTAAGCTTGGACCCTGCAAATATTTAGGCATGTGTAGAATTTACTATCATAAGCAGTTCCATGGATTTTCCAGGGGCCTACTCATGGCAGTAAAGCTAAACTCATGCCTATGCGGTTGCACGACTGGGGCCAGAATCTTGAGTGCTGGATTACAGTCGTGTCACAATTGAAAATGCAGGATTGTAATCAGAAGAAAACTTTAAAGATTGACTGTCATTTAATTTACTAACATTTAATAAACTCCAAAACCTGAATGTTCATTTTGTGAAATCTCTCAACAATTCCACAAAACTTAGAAGTTTTAAGACCCTCCTGCTTCTGATTTTAGAACAATTCCTGTTTCCAGGAAGAAGTGGCACCACGTTAGCCCAGTAAAGTGGAAATTAGTATGAGATTTTCTTCCACCAAATATCTAGTTTCTTTGCTACATTTGGCCATTCTAGCTCCTACTGACAGTGGATTCAGAAACTGCTGACAACATCAGTCAGTAGCAGAGTAAGACTCAAAAAGCCTTTCAGATTTTGAGTGGAAAAGGATCTACTATGTAGGTATAAAGATTAACTTTTATTTAAATTTTGTGGAAGAGCTGAGAGATTTGACAAAGTAAAGCTTTTATAAAAAAATTATGGCTTTAACAAACTGGGAGAAATCCATCCTGTCAGGTCCCACACCCGCTTCTCTGGGCTGGAAACACCTTAGCCAGGTACATAAACATTTTCGAGCTCTGACCTGACCCATTGATCAAACAGAAAACATTTCAATCCCTATGACTTCATAGCAAAAGTAAACTGCAGGAGGTGGGATATGAGGGAGAAAAGTCCCATTATAAAACACATCTAAAATAATAGCAAAAGGAGTAATACCAGTAAACTGTATTTTGGGATTCTCCCCCATCCCCACAACTTTACTCAATTGTGAGAGTCCCCTTTACAATACACCAACATTTGCAACAATAAAATCCTAGGCTAATTTTTGACAATGGATTATTAATGTTTGTGCTGTTTTATAATTGACATTTTCTAACAAATGTATACAAGTTTTTGTTGGGGTTTTTTTGGTAGTGGAAGAAGAGCAAATAAGAGGGAAATGAAGCAACACAATTCCACATAAATATACTTGTGCGTGCTTTTAAAAAAGTAGTTTTGTCTTTTCCACATAGGAAATAGGTAAACTGGATGGAATACTCCGGGACAGTATGTGTGGTTTTGTTCAATATGAAGGACAGAAGGAATGACTGGAGATTTTTTTTTTCCAGGGATGTCGGGGGTTAGGAAAGCACATATATTGTACACTGAGGGGATACATGAACTAATTTATTTCATGTAAGTACTGTGAGGAACAAACTTATATGAACTTTTCATTATAATACATTGGATAAACAAAGGGATCACGGAAACAGGCAGCAGAGAAATTAGGACACTGTAAAACAGATTCCTATAAACTGTGTGCTTATACTGTACACCACCACTTGTCCTGCTTCTCCAGGTACAACTGTAATGCTGTAAATGGCGTGGGGTGGGTGGATGTGTAATGACATTGGGGAAATAGTGATTTCTTTTGCCACAATTTTTTTTGCACACTTGTGAGTTGGTCACCAAATATATTTAACATCCTTTCTGTTTTATGAACAGACTTGCACTGAGGGGCAGTCTGCCTGCTTTCAACATAATGGAATGAGGATGGAGTTTGCAGACAAAGTAATGGATCCACATCCTATGTCTAGATGGAATCAGGGGGTTTGGGCTAGATGACCTTTTACTCAGGTACCTGTGTCATTTCACCTGCAAACGTCACAGCAGACATATTTCTGGAGAAAACTGTGTGCTTTTGTGACTTTTTTTTAGGTCACGTCTGTGGGGTGCATGAGTCTAAAAGGCAAGTCAACACAAAGGGGCAGCATCCTGCTTGGTTTGTATACATACTGTAGTAACTCATTCCTTACATGAAACGTATAAAACGATGGTCTCCGGACTCTTTTGGTGGTGGGGAAAAGAAAGGAAAACGTATAATTTCATTATTCAATAAAAGAGAATACTTACCAACCCAACCCCAGCATCACATGAAATACAGAATTCCTTAGAGAGGAAGGCATACTGACATATACAAGCAACTCTCTGTACTACACAACTGCCTTCCTAGGGGAGTGAGAAGGGAAACAACTCTCTCTCTCACACACACAAACATACATGATTAAGCTGTTTATTTTTTGTGCACTGCACAGAATACTTTCTGGCGCTACCTTTTCAAATGACAGCAAGTGCTAATACTAACAAAGGGCCAGTTGCACTTATGTTTCTTTGGCAGGGAAAAGGTGCTTCACATACATCTCTGAGGACAAGAGGAGAGAGGGTTTTCCTGCGGGACTATAAACCTTTCAGTACCTGGATAGACTGGGATCACTTGAGATTCCAGCTGTGGCAGGGACAAGTCTCCCTATATAAACAGGGTGGGGGGGAGGGCAAACATGGGGTACTACTGCCCAACACATCCCATGCCCCCGCACACCCCGCATTACACCCCAGATACCTGTCTGCCCATCCTGCACTCCCTAAAGCCCCGATATAGCCCGAAAGGGGTTCCTGAAGCCGCTGAGCACCAAGGGGACCTTAAAGAGG
>ML675709.1:651092-676504 GCA_007922155.1 Mesoclemmys tuberculata
AGTGGGGGTGGAGAGGTTTGGGGTGGAGGAGCACTGGGGGGGTGGGCAATGGGATGCGGGGGTTGGAGGTGAGGGGGCAGGAGGGCAACGGGGGGAGGCGGGGAGGGGGTCAGAGTGGGGATGAAGAGGGAAGGGGTGTAGCAGGAGGTGGCTGGGGGGGAAGTGGGGTGACAGGAGGGGGGTGGGAAGCACAGGAAGCTGGAATGAGGAGGGAAGGGTTAGTATGAAGGAGTTGGGGTGCATGGGGAGCGGGCAGAGGGGTGGATGGGGACTGCAGGGAGTGGTTTGGGAGGGGGCATGGGCAGTGGGCCGGAGCTGTAGAGGAAGGGGAAGGGGCTCCTGTGGTCCAGCTGTGCTCCTGAAGGAAATGCTGGCTAGCTCCGAGGTACCACATCTGCTCTGTGTGATGGCTGGATCAAGCCATTGCCTGCGGAGGAGGATACCCAAGGAAGACTGCGCGTACTGGCAAGATACTGCATCTTGTGGGCTCTGCAGGACCAGGCAGCCTGTATGACGATTTTTTAAAACTAGTCTTACAATCAAAGCTGAATAAAAAAGATGAACTATCCAATTATCTTGGAAACATAGAAACTGGCCGTCTCCAGATCTCAACAGGGAGCTTCAGAGCCAGTGTAAAAGCATGAGAAGAAATGACCCTGCTGGCTCTCCATGCCATAGGTCGCTGGGTAGATTCTAATTCTCGGTGATACTGCTGCTAAATCTGTTACGACATTATCCAAATGCATGGCAGTGGGGTCTAACGTCCAGCCTGAAGCGTGGGGACTGTACCAGCCATTCTTAGAAATCCTACAAACAATACAGCAGCAAACATGAGTGTTTTCCAGCTGCTGCTTGCAGAACAGGCCACATCCCTTTCTTAATCAATGCAGATATAGAAATCAACTCTGTTCCCTCTCATTCGAAATAGCAAACCCTTCCTCTCCTGCGAACTGTTTGAGGGGTGACAGTTAAATGAAGAAAACTAATCCCTTCCTGTGGTGCATCATTCCCAGGTCTCAACGAAACTCTCCTCCAGGCTGCTTCCCCGGCAGCTGGGCGATGCTCAGAACGCTGGGTGAAATCCTGAATGTGAGTCGCTGGGGAGAACAGATTAAAAGCAATAAATTAGGCTGCAACAGACTGAAATATCCCGGCCCTGGTTCTGATTGCCACAGAACCTGCTGGAACCGGCCGCCTGTTCTCTGCTGCTGCTAACGAGGAATTGCCCATAAGTTCTAGTTGCGGCAATGGCCCGATTCAAGCTGCTGCCTCATAGCTGCCCCGGCTGTTACTCTAGAACCCACCCACCCCCAGCGCCCCCATTTAACTGAATAGTTTGAACTAGTGCTGCCCAACAGCCACTGAGCCTTCTGGGCCCTGTGGTTGGGTCTCTTCTGCTGTGTGGCGGTGTCACTCCAAAGGCCTCCCTGCCCCCCATCAACTGCCTCTGTTTAACTGTTTCCTCCCCCCCACAACTGCCATGGACCCTTTTGGCTCTCCTATTGCTGCTTCTGGTGGCCGTCCCGGCCCTTTCGAGCTGGTAGTCCCCTCCCTGGCAGGCCTGGGTGTGTTAATACGCTCCGTCCCCCTCCACTCCTGACCTGCGTGGCTGGATTCAGCCACCCCAGCCGGACAGCAGAACCATCATCTTGCCTCCCACCTTCCCAGCCCTGGTCCTCACACCAGAGCCCACTTCACGTAGCAGGTTTAGGAGGTGGCTGGCTGATCCTAGGTCAGGGCCTCCCTTGCGTGGCGGATGTGTAGGCAATGCTAGTGGCATTTCCTACCTTATGTCCCTGTGAGAGGTTAGTTCTATGTATTTATCTCCTCGCCATTGTGTGGCTGCGAGCGCAGAGCTGTTCCCCTCTCCAGTCAAGCTTATTGAGTCTCAGCAGCCGCATTCGATCTGTTGACGCTGACTGTGCATCTCATTGCAGGTTGCGAGCCTCCCGGGTGCTGCTGGTTGGCATGAAGGGCCTGGGAGCAGAAGTGGCGAAGAACCTCATCTTGGCTGGGGTCAAAGGCCTGACCATGCTAGACCATCAGCAGGTGAGAGCTCTTCTTGGCTTGTCTCATCTATAGTGCCTGGCGGGATTTCTGAGCACATGTGCCCCTGCAGCACACAGCATGCAGGCTGTCCCCGGAAGGCACAGCCGTAATGGAGGGAGAGAGTTTGGTACATTAGGACAGGCTTGCTGCAGTTTGGGGCAAGAAGTGGCTGTGTGGGTGTTCCTCTGGCCCCCATTTTGTAGCATCCTAGTGCCTCACAAACGGGTTTTATCCTCACCTACCCTGGGAAGTGTGACGGGTTCCCCCAGGGGGCAGCCTGAAAACTCTGGGACTGCTGTGTTCCCTTAACCATAGGCTGGGTTGACTTTCAGCAATGCCTGCTAGTGAAGAGCAGCAGAGCCCTCCATGCACTGTTATCACCTAATACAACAGCAGATGGAGCCACGCACCCAGCTAGATTACACAACTGCTTTGCCTGGCCATTCACAAACCAACAATACAGGGACACCGGCCGCCCTTGCCCTCCGGCGGCGCACCCCAGAACTGTTCCGTCTTGCACTGGTCAGAAGCCTGACGTGTGTACGTTCATGACGTGGTCCACCCCTCCCTCAGTGTGGAAAAGATGTACTCAAACCTTTGTTAACTGAGCTGAGATTTTTCCAAACACTTCCACGAAAACACACTGTTTGAGGTTAAAATATAAAGCAGATTAATTAACTACAGAAAGAGAGGTTTTAAGTGATGCGCATGAAAAATCAGAGTTGGTTACTTTAAGAAGTAAAAATAATTCTGCAAGCAGGATTTAAACTGAGCAACGTCTCACCCTAAGAGATGGTACAAACAAGTTATTGTTCCTTAATACACACCTGGGAATGCTCCTCCAGCCTTGGGACCCCATCTGGAGTTCAAAAGCTTTTTCCTCCAGACCTTTCTTTAAGGTGGTGGTGTGGCGGTAGTGTGAAGCCAAATGATGATGTCACTTCCCCTTTTTTATAGCTTCTTCCAGCTTGCTGGTAAGACTTTTGCCATGATGTGGGGGTCCGCCCCCATTGGTCAAGCAGCCTCTGTCGTAAACCAGTTGCTGATAGGGGATTTTCTCTTTGTTGGGTGTTGGAGAGCCATTAACACTGTCTGGCTCCCCCATTGTTATAACTGAAAGCCTGATTGTGGGTGTTCCCACCTCACAGCATGTTTCAGTAACACATGCAGCAATAACAACCAGAAGCCTGTAACACCTTAAAGACTAACGCGTTAAACATTCATGGGCCGCAACCCACTTTGTCAGATGCAGCCCACGAAAGCTTATGCCTGCAGAAATTAGTTAGTTTTAAGGTGCTACAGGACTCTCGTTTTTGCTGTATACAGACTAACATGGCTATCCCTCTTTTCACATGCAGCTATATTTCATAACTTCACATGCAATGGTAGTGCATGTAATCCAACCGGATATTAGTATTCAGCAGATTAAGACTTTTAAAATGATCCCTCACAAGGCGTGCTTTGTGCAGAACATATAATGACATGACGGTGAATTTGGGGTTCCAGGGAGCTGTTTTTGAGGCACAGAGTGCTATAGGAAGCCAAGGGGCAGAGATAAGAAGTGCCTTCCCCAAGATCGCACAAGGAGTTTGTGGCAGACCTGGGAATTGAACCTAGGTCTCCTCAGTCCAGCACCCGATTCCCCTGACCCCCCCATCAAACTATCTCTTGGGAGCCCTGCTGCTTGCCCAGCGAGGGCTATGTCTCCTTGTCACTGCATCACACTTGCATTGCCCCATGTTTGTTACCACTTGGGGCGTAGCCTTTGCCCAGATGGCTCTTTCCATCTGACCTGGTCCCGGTAGCTCTTATCAGTTGTTATTGCGTGCCCTGATGTGTGTAGCATATGGAACAGGGCAGTTCTCTCTGCCTGTAAAGTGCTGATACCCTAGAGGCTTGCCACTTCTGCTTTGACTTGGAGGAAAGGTGGGTCATCCGAAGTAACTTTTTTAGCTGAGTATTTTTATCCCCACCCCGGTGTCTTGGCCTGTAGCAACCTGAAGAGCTGACTTTCAATCTGGGGCTGGCGCTTAGCACCCAGCAGCTCCCCTTGCTCTTGCTGAAAGGGGCAGGAATTCCCCGTTGTTCTCCCTGAGAGCTGTGCACTTTAGAAAACATGCCAGAGTTCAAACACCCCAGCTTACCGGGGTGGCTGCCTTGCCTTTAGCTGCTCTCTACAACAGGCTGGCAAAAAGAGACAAAGCCGCCCCTGTGTGGTATATAGAGAATAAAAACCGGTGGTGCGATTTGATGGCTAAGGGAGCGCTCACCCAGGCACGCGGAGACCACTGTAAGCTGCTCAGCGTGAGTTCGGCAAGGCCTGGCGTGCTCGTGGCCGAGTTCTCTCTGCCTCTGCCCCCATGTGCTGAGAAGGATCGTTCCCAGGTCAGAGTAGCAGCGAGAGTCGTCCCTTTCCGCCCCTCACTTCCCTTGTAATTCCTCGCGCAGGCGCTAGGCCGCAGTGCTTGGCCCTGCAGCTGGGGAGCTCTCGCTCAGCCCGGCTGTGATTTCGCATTGAGCACGAGGTGGAGCTCTTGGCTTCTCGGAGCCGTGCGCTGGCTAAGGGACGTTCTGGGGACAGAGCGCGTTGGGAAGGTGAATGGAGGGAGAGCAGCAAAAATTGCTGTGTCAGGAAAGCTTCCCCTTAGTCCAGCTGTGTGTGTCCTAGTGGGGCCATCTTGGAGGGCACTGTAGTGGGTCTGTGCCGCTCTGAGCAAAGCCAGGGTTCCAGGGAGCGACTTGGGGGGGGGGGCGGCTAGTAGGACATGCCACCCCCAGCTGTTACTCTTTAATGACAGCTGCTGCTCAGACTGGTTGGAATTGTACCGTTTAACCCCCAAACCAGCCCCTTTCTTCCTGCCCCATCATTGTTACTCTTCTCCCTAGTGGTTTTGAGTGTGCATTTTACTTCCTGTGTAGATGAGACCCCCACCCTGCTAGCCGGGAAGCTGGCCCTGCGCAGCCTGTATCTCCTGTGTTCCCACTTGTGTGAAATGCCCTGTGGTGTTTCTGCTGGTGTCACAGCCTCTTGGGGTTCTGGGACTTGCCAACGGTTCAGAGATGGGTTGATTTATTTCTCTCCCCCTTTGACCCCAGGTGTCGCAAGAGGACACGAGGGCTCAGTTCCTGATTCCCGTGGGATCGCTGGGCCGCAATAGAGCCGAAGCCTCTTTGGAACGGGCCCAGAACCTTAACCCCATGGTAGACGTGAAAGCCGACCCAGAGAACATTGAAAACAAAGCCGAAGATTTCTTTACTCAGTTTGATGCTGTAAGTGGCAGGTGGAGTGCAGAGCTTGTGTGTGGGATGCGGGGGTTTGGCAGATGTCCTTGGATGTACATTTCCAGATAAGCTAAGCCAACAAGCCAGGTTTGAACCGGTTTAAGCACAGCCCTGCAGGGATTCTCACCAGTTTAACTAAACCGGTTTAAAATAGCAGCTTTAATTAACCTAATGAAATTTTGTGCGGAGACCACAGTGTGAGTTGGCATGGATGGCGGAGTGTCAGAAGGAGGATCTTTGTACCATTTGTTTTCTGTTTGCATACCCTCTGTTTTGGACCAGGTTTGCTTCATTTTCTGGCTCCCCTGCCCAGCATCTTGTAGGAGCATCTGAGTTTCCAGGACTGCAAGAAAATGTTCAGATAAAAACTCTTTCAACTGAAATCTTGACAATGCAAACCTTTTACCATCAAGTATTGGGACTGGGGCTTTGTTTAGTTCATTTCCCCGATTTTATATATTATTTCCTTAAAAAACAAAACACACACACAACCCCAAAAACCAATAAAATAAATTTCTACCCGACCTCGCTTTTGGGCACAGTGTCCCTTTAAATCCGGTGCAACCCGCCTTCTGCAAAATGACTTGGTTGGTCTGTGTGTGCAGCTTTGCTAAAGGATTGTCACTCTACGTCCTGGCGCTGCAGTTACGGGTTGCTTTGGCAAGCTGGATGTCTGTTTGTAAACAGCATCTGCTTCCGTTCTGGCCTGTCTCTCGTCTGCAAAGCTGGGGAGATTGGGAGGCGAAAATAAGGCCTTATTTACCCAGGAAACGTGCCCAAAGCAGCTATTGCGGCACAACGTGAGTCTCAACTATTCTGGAATGTGTCTCCATGTGGGGAGCGACTCCAGAAAAGCTACACTGGTCCATTTCCCTATGTGGACAAGCCGTACGTTTAAATCAAATAAGTGTCTATTTGGCTTTGTTGCCAAATTCCTGTCTCGGGGAAGAAGCCTATATTGACAGGAAGCTGGGCTCCACAGCCTCTAACCTCCTAATTATCCCTGTAGAGGAGGGATTTTGGAATTAGCAGCCATCACAATTTAGTGTTACGCTGCCAGGAGGGACAATTGATAGGAGCTGTATGTAAAGCACCGTTCTTTGTCTCGCTGTGAATGGAGGGTTGCTCTACCCAAGACCTCTGCCGTTGCCCAGGAGGGACAGGAAGGTTTCACACCCTCATGGGGAACAATAATCCTGCTGGGGCTTGTTTATCTCACTCTGGTCTCAGAAAGGGGGGGGAGAGAAGGCAGGTTTGTTTATGTTCAGTTTGTGCTGCACCTGTCCCGGGGGGGAAGAATGACTCTGGCATTTCTGCTTCCTCCCAGGTCTGCCTGACGTGCTGCTCTCGCCACGTTATGGTGAAGGTCGATCACATCTGCCACAAAAACAACATCAAGTTCTTCACCGGGGACATCTTTGGTTACTATGGCTACATGTTCGCCAACCTGGGGGCGCACGAGTTTGTGGAGTGAGTCTGGTTTTGGGGAGGACAGCGGCTAGTGTGGGACGGGAGCTGGCCAGCACCCGAACGCCTCCACGCTCAGGTGCGCTGAGGCTCTGGCCTTCTGAGACCTGTGACGTAAGCACAAGGGACCACGCTTCTGCCAACGGCCCCAGTGGTAACTTGCCAGGTGGCGTTTGGTTTGTACAGAAGGGAGCAGCCCATGAAACTACAGGCCGCGGTGTGCGGGCGGCAGCTCTGATAGAGCCAGAGGACTGCATGTTGGGACTTCACCTTCATTGGCCACCCTTCCATTTTAGGGAAGCCAGACCTGTGAACGCATGACGGGCAGGGGAAGCTAAGTAACCAAAGGGTCCTGTGAGATGGGTGTGTGGGCCTGGTCCTGTGTGCTGGGGGGTATGTGCTGCAAACGGGTCTAATTGTGGTCATGATGTTTTGTGTGACATTGAGACCCTTCTTGAGAGCCAGTGGGTTCTCTTGCACAGATCATCTGCTTGGGGCCGGTGGTTTTTCCCCGTAGCAGCCTTTCTGCCCTTCAGCACACAACCATGCATGGAAGCCCCTTGCTGATGGGCTTAGCCTGTGTCAAAGCTGAGACCTAGCATGCCGTGTCTAAGACTCAGCGGTACTGGCCCTGCCGTCTTTCTCATGATAACTTTAATTATGATGGATTCTGATTTTGGCCTCCCTCAGCCAGGGAGCTGCAGTGGTAAATCTCTCCATCTCTCTGCAGAGAGAAGACCAAGGTCACCAAAGTCAGCCAGGGAGTGGAAGACGGGCCCGACACCAAAAAAGCCAAGCTCGATTCAACAGAGACAACCATGGTGAAAAAGGTGTGTGAACATGCCCCCATCAGCAACCCTAGAGCACCCACTTGACAAGGAAACATCAGGCCTCCATCTAGGTTGATCCTCCAGCAGAGGAGCTGGGTCTCTCTGGTGGCACCTGGTACATGGGGATGCAATGGTTAAAACAGTGCAGTGTATTGCTTCACAGTGTGTATGGTGAGCCACGAGTGAGGGGGTCACTGTTGGGAAGGCATCGTGGGCTTCCTGGCTATGCGGCTTGCGAGCCATGTGGCCTTGTATTAGACAATCCTTAGTCTGCACCCCCTGCCTCCTTTAAGTGCGTGAATTCGATGTCTTGAGAATGCAAGCAGCTCCCTGTCCTTCCTCTCCCTTTGAAATGAGAGGCTTTGATGCTGGGTTGTGTATCCTGGCTTGACAGCACGTTGTCTGTAACGGTGTTTGAATGGGGGAACTGTTGTTTGTAGGCACATCTCCTTGTCCTGTCGTTCAGAACTCTGGTAGTTTCTTTATCCGTTCCGTAGCAAAACTTTATAGCCAGAGCCTAGATCCTCTGCTGGGGCTGCTGCGTGGCGCCCAAAGAGAGACTGAGTTCTCCAGGGATAACGTAAGGCCGTCCCAGTTGACCACAGCCAAGAGAAGAAGCCGTGGGTAGAGTCGGTACAAATGATCTTGGGAGGTTTTGATTGAATGAAGGAAGTGGAAGGTGCCTCGCTCCCGGAATGGCCACAGAGCTTTCATCCCAATGAGAATCACCTCGAACGGCTCAGAGCCAGAAACTCGCCATGGAATGTCCTCGTGTTGCGTTGGGTGCGTTTCATTAGGCGGGATTACTGAGGAGCCAGCCTTTGCGTGCGATCAATCGGTCTGGCTACATCTCCCTGAGTTTTGGCCCGGGTCAGTGGTTGCTCTGCTCATGTTGAATGGGGATCCCTGAGTGAGTGCTCTCTAAAACTCAAACTCTTGACCCAGCCTCCTTTGAATGTCTCTACCTTGTCGGCTGAGCTATGCCGCACCTACTCCCCCCCCACTTTGGTGTGGGAAATGTTTTTTTTTTTTTAACTGATATACTTAATCGGGGATGGTCCCTAGTGTGGACATGGTTTTACTGGAAGAGGTCGTTTCTCTTCCTGTGTGGGAACAGCTTTGCTGGGGTAAGGCACGTTTATATTGTGGATCGGAGCCCCCAGCACAGCTTGTGTGTGTAGACAAGCCCTTATTTACCTACCCAAATGCCAGGGACATAAGTTGCATTGCTGCTTCAAGCTTCTGTGTAAGTGGCTTGGAGGTGAAGGTTTTCCATGTCCCGGGAGAGCAGAGCCTCCCACACTTCAGTGCCTGTAGCCTGGGCATTGTTTGGGGGTCTCAGCTGGAAGTTTTACAGGGCAGTAAGTGGAAATCCCCTCGGCTTTATCTGGCTATGAGGAGAATGCGAGCGGATCAATGGCCTTTTGTGTCCCTTTCTCTCAGCTTGTCAGGCTTGTCCATTAGGAGGCGTTTAGTGCAGCTTCCCCCCATGCTGGGTCAGATTGGAAGAGATGGGAGTATCCCCCAGATGCCGCTGTTAGCCAGCTGTCATCCTCCCCCGGTCAGCTGGGCTTCCGATCCGTGTCAGCTCAGGTTTAGGGTGCAGCGGATTCCTACAGAGAGTTTCCAGCATGCCAATGGCTAAGATGAGTCCCCTCTTTGGAATATGGATCTAAAGGCCTGGGGGTGAACGTGGTGATTCCCGCACCTTCTCTGGTGGATTTGCTGAAGACTTCCGAGCCTGCCGTGCGCTGGCAGCAGTTAGCGCGAAGGCAGTCTGGTGGGTTAATGCTGGGGCGTCTTAACGAGGTGACAGAATGCAACAGTCGGGGTTTCATGCTACTTGTCGAGGAAGGGCCTCTGCCCTTATTTGGAGCGTCAAGGGTGCTTGGCACCGTGGTCGGGGTTACCCTAACTAGTGAGGCTTTGCGGGGTACGTGCTCTCCACTGAAACGGGGACGGGGTCACCTAACAGTCACTATGCCTCCCATTTCTCTCCCTTGCCTTAAGTCCGAATGCAGCCGGTGCCTGGGAAAGTGGCGTGCTGCAGTGCCTCACTCTGCCGCTGGGGTGCCGGAGAAACAGGAACTCCTTGGCATTGCATTTCTTTTGTGTAACCGGACGCTGGCTGCTCTCTGCATTGCACAGAGGCACTCAAGGCAGCGTGTACATGTGTTCTGCAGCTAGGCAAAAGCAGCGAGGGGGGGAATCAACTGTTGGAACAAGTGTCCTGGGGGCGTGGGGCCAGCACTTTGAGCCTGGACTGGGCGACTTTTTCTAGAAGAGCCTTTCTAGCTCCGCCAGATGTTCTGGGCTGGGCGCGGGAGCCTCTGGCCTGGGTTCTGTAGGAGTTCAGTCTGGCTGATCCTATCGATCCCTTCTGGCCTTAGAATCTATGAAGAGGGATGATAAAATTCCTCAGTAACTGCTGGCGTCCCTGATTCAGCAGCTTGAGTTTTCGGGATGGGGCTGAACACCCCTGCCCTCTCCTTCCCAGGCCTGAGGTGTTTTCCTGGAAATGAATCCGACTGCCGGAGGCGGCTGCTTTCTGGGACACCAGTGAGCTGAGCTCTGGGCCTCTGCTCCCGTTTATACTCTGCGTCTCAGGAGCTGAACGCAGTGGGCGAGAGTTTCCGGGGCTCTCGGGATCGACCTAATTCTGAAGATTGGGAGTTTGTTCAGCGACTCTAGTGGGAGCAGATTTAGGCCAACCGTGAGCCCTCCGCAAAACGCTTTGAGCACAGACTGTTGTTAATACTCTACTGCCAAGTATTAATCAGACTGAAACCACCCCCTGGGCAGGCTGGAAACCCAAACTATACAATACTGCCCAGTCCTTCAGCCCTGTGCCGTGAGGCGTTCTTGAGGGTGGTAGGACATTGCAGCATTGTGCTAAGGCATGAGAGCCACGGAGGGAGACTGCCCAGGAGGCCGCACTGCATGTGGCTCATCATGTTGCTGGGTGTGAGCGGGGTCTGGGTGTGAGCTAATTCCTCGCCAGTCTCTCTCCTCCAGATTAGACAGTGAATTAAATCCAGCTGTGGGCAGCGGCGCGTCCTGCAGCATTGAGTGCTGCGGATTAAATCCAGCTGAGAGTAGCAGTGGTGTTTCCCGTGGTGCTCAGCACGGCTTGTAGCTTAAGGCCGTCCTCTGAACCGCTTCCCCGCGGCGCTTGCATGTGAGAATGGCATTGGCGTTCTGGCTGGGGAAGATTACGTGCTGCAGCTGGCAGGAATTGAAGGTTTGAATGTCTTTCAAGGGCCGGTGCTGCCCCAGTTGGTCCCTAGCCAGGTTCCCGTCTGGCTGTGTTCCTTTTCTCTGGAATGGGGGCGAGAGACTGTGCCTGAGTGGGGGTCCCCGGGGGAGTCCCAGGACCTGCCGTGCAGAGCGGTGGAGATCTGCAGAAGGCCCTGAGACTTGTCCACTTTCTAATTCTTCCCAGTCTCTCGCTCTTACGTCAGGCTTTGGATGAGACACTCGGGTCCTTCCGCTGGGTGGCCGCCTCACTTCTGCCTCCACAGCCTGCTCTCGTGTTGGTCTCCGTCTGCCTCGCGCTGAGCACGCAGGCTGGTGTCGCTAGGGTGTTCTGCAGTCCAGTCGCAGAGCCGAGGCAGGACGCTCGGAGGTCGGGCCGCCCGGCAGGCCAGCGCAAACAGCAGCATCTCATCCCCCGGCTTGTCAAAGGGAAGAAGAAAATGGCCTTTGTTCTTCTTCCCTGCGCTGCTCTTCTCGACAGTTCGGTTTGCGGACTCCATCTCAGTGAGCCCCTTATGCTGAGCGTTCACAGGGAGAGATCCTG
Source organism: Mesoclemmys tuberculata (assembly GCA_007922155.1). Classification (NCBI taxonomy): domain Eukaryota; kingdom Metazoa; phylum Chordata; order Testudines; family Chelidae; genus Mesoclemmys; species Mesoclemmys tuberculata. The sequence goes on from ML675709.1 coordinate 662,520, forward strand.
GCCCAACAGCACCACCGAAATCACAGCCCCTGCTCCATGGTCCCTGCCCACCAGCAGGTCTGATAGTCCCGGCCTGGCCCAACACAGCAGCCCGCTGCGGGCACCGCTTGGTGTGCGCGCCGTGTTTGCCCTGCTGGGAGTGCCAGGGCACAGAGAAGGACGGGTTCTCGGGGGGGGCTGCTCCTCCCACCCCACAGCCAACGGCGGCAGAGAGGTGAGGCTGGCGGGAGTGAGCTTGGGGGGCAGCTGGGGAGGGAGAAGTGACCAATGCTGTGCCAGGTGACTTGCTGCTTCATGGAACTAGCAAGGGTCATGGGCCGTGGTACTAGGAGTAGCTCTCTGCAGTCCGAGGGGCGGGGCAGGATCCTCGGCGGTGTAAACCGAGCACAGCGGGGCTGTGTGCCGCTGTGCGAGGACCTGGCCCAGCGTTTGTTCCACACAACTGGTGGGGGGCGGACGTGTTCCTGGCTCCTTCCACTCTGCAGAGGGAGACGCCCCCCCAGCCCTGGGGTTCATGTCGCAGGGTGGCTCCCTCCCCCTCTCACGCTGGCTTTCCCCTTGCAGCGGGTGGTTTTCTGCCAGCTGAAAGAGGCGCTGGCAGTCGACTGGAGCAGCGAGAAGGCGAAGGCCGCTCTGAAACGCACTGCCCCGGATTACTTCCTGCTGCAGGGTAAGGGACACCGGGGAAGCTTTGTGCTCGCACCCTCCCCAGGAGGGGTGAGGTTGGGGGGAGCAGGCTCTTTTCCCTCTCTCTGCCTCAGTTTCCCCATCCTTGCAGTGAGGAGACCACAGACCCAGCTCACCTGGGGTGTGTAGTGGGGCTGGACTCTGAAGCTTTATCCCCCCGCACCCCTGCATTGGCGGGACTGTCAGCTCCTGGCTGGGCTGGCGTGAGTCAAGCATGCGGGCTGGCTCTCTGAATGCTGCGCTCTCGTACTGGGGAGACGGCTGTTCCGACAGAGAGCTGCTTCCGTCCTGCTTTTGGCTTGCTTGGACCCGTGCACCCGGCTGGGAGCGGATCTACCCCGTGGGGTATCTTCGCTCGCCTCTGCCCCGTGCAGGCCCGGTGAGTGCCCCAGTCAGCACGAGAGTCTGCCTAGGATGCGCCGGGCCCTGCTCAGCTGAGCGAGCGCGAGGTACTTCCTGTGGCAGGAGCTGGCTTTGATTTGTTGGCTTTGAGGTTAATACAAGTTTACCATAACAGTAGTGAGCTAAAAATACCCAGGCGAGTGTGGAAACAGCCACGCCGCTCCGCAGAGCGGAAGTGCCCTGCCAATTGGGAGGGACCGGCCCGTTCCCAGCGTGTGGTTTGCCCGCTACTTTCTCCCTCCGGCACACCGCGCTCAGGCGCCAGTGCCCACACGGGCTGCAATCTGGGTGAAGTCGCAGCCCAATGCAGGGTTTTCCAGTGACGTGAGCCAGCACTGGCTCCCAGATTAATAGCCGCCTCCGCTTCTGCCCGAGAGCGCGTGCCTCCCACGCAGGAGGGAGTCCAGAGGGGTTCACGCTCGCTGCAGACTTGGGACGACACGCCTGGCTCTTCCTCAGAGGTATCCAGGCCCTCCCAGATTCCTCTTGCTGACTCAGGCTCCGGGGGAGGAGGTGTTGACGTTCCAGGGCCCCAAGCCTCGTTCTGTCTCCCACCCCCACTGGCCCTTTCCCTCTACAGCTTCATCAGCTGCTGCTTTGGCCGAAGAGTCTGTGCAGCCTGCCTGGCCGATGCTGGGCGTCTCGAAAGGGGCAGTCGGTTCAAGCTACCATTGAGCCTGGGAGGGGACTGGGCCCTGCCTGTCGCAGGAGACGGTCTCCCCTCTAGGTGTCGGGTAGCAGTTGGCATCTGGCTGGCGTTGCTCGCCGGGGTTCAGTCCCCCTCCCTGTGGGGCTTTCCTTCAGCAATGGGAGGCAAAACACCTTAAGCAATAGGAGAATGTGGCTGTCAACTGGCAGATTGTCCTGGGGCTCACAGGCAGAGATAGGGCCGGGAATGGATCCAAGGTCACCCTTTGAAATTAACTCCGTATTCTTATTCCTTTGTGTTGACAACACCCAGAGGCCCTGGCTGAAAGCAGGGCGCTGCGGGGCCAGGGGCTGCACAGGCAGAGGGTGAGTGGGCGTCCCTGCTCCAGAGAACTCCCAGTCTGAAACCACAAGGGAGATCAGCGGGGAGGTGGGAGGGGATTTGAGGTACCAAGAGGGGCAGTGACTTGACCAAGGTTACCCAGTAGGTCAGTGGCGCAGCTCAATAGACTCCTGGATCCCTGAGTTCCAGTCCAGTCGCCCTCCCGACTAGGCCACGCTGCCTGGCATGCATTGTGCCTCTCTTGGCTTAGATTTGCTGCAGTTGCTGGAGCTGTTCTGGCCTTGGCTAGGGCGCTGGCTCCCGGTGAGGGTTTAGTGATGGCCAGGGCCCCTGTTCCTGGCTCGGCCAGGGCGCTGGCTCTGCGGGGGTTTCCGTCTCTGCTGACCTGTAGCAGGCTGCAAAGTGCTGACGCTCCCAAAAGAAGAGTTAAAATTGCTGCTCCTGTTTGCTTTGCCATCAGTCACTGCAAACACACTGGGCCTCTTGGCGGCTATCCCAGCAGCCCCCAGGATCCCCTCAGATGTGGTTGGAGAGGTATCCGCCCGGTGCCAGCCTGCCCTTCGTTAGCGCCCCGGCAGACGGCCCCGATGGCAGGCAGGCGGCCCAGATAAACACCATGCTCAGCTGCTGGCTGCACTCTCTGCCCCTCCTGGATCCGCTGATGTGATTTGTGCTGAGATGGGAGCCACTCCCGGCTGCAGGAAGATGGATGGCAGGGCCTAAGCTCACCCCTTGGCTGTGTCGCCCGCTGAGCCAATAGCTCAAAATAAATGAGCAAACCGAAGGGCTTCTGCCTGGGGGGTGGCTCTGAACAGCAGCAAGCCAGGCCAGGGCCTCTCTGGGGAGAGAACCAACTTCACACCTGGCAAAAGGCCGACCCCAAAGCACAATGGGAAGTGCCTTAGGGCTGCCGAAGATGCTGCCCTTTGAGAGTCACTGTGGCACTTGGGCCCCGTGCTCTGCCCATTGAGCCAGGCTTGAGCCGTGGCTTCACCTGGCTTGAGCCGCGTGTGCGAGGGTGTCTGGCCCAGGCCCGGGGTGGCTCTGCTAATAGAGTTGATTGCACACGAGATCCGTAGCAGTGAGCTTTCCTGCAAAGCGGTGTGTTCTGGGTTCTCCCGTTAGCACTTGCCCTGGCCCCGGGGGCTGTGAAGGTCTCTCCAGCCAGAAGGCCAGTCAGGAAACTCATTCGTTAGCGGAGAGGATCAGTAACATGCCTCCAGGGGCTCTGGGGCTGTGACCCCGTCTCGCTCTCTCCCCAGTGCTGCTGAAATTCCGGACGGATAAAGGGAGGGACCCGTTGCCGGAGAGCTACGCCGAAGACTCGGAGCTGTTGCTGCAGATCCGAAACGAGGTGCTGGACTCCCTGGGCGTCGGTGCCGACCTGCTGCCTGTTGACTTTGTCAGGTGCGCGTGTTCGGCCGAGATCCGCTGTCAGGGCTGGGATCAGGACTCGAGGCTACAGCTGGCGCCGGGTGCCCTGCGGGCGGGTGGGTCCTGGCCTCACAAGAGAGTCCCGTCCCTCGGCTGGGTTGCTGTTGTCCATGCCGCCCACACGTAAACAGGAGTGAAGTGGGTCCCAAAGAAACCAGTGGGCTCGCCTGCCGGGTGTCCCGGCCCCCCTCCCAGCTCTAATGCCCACGTTTCCTGGGCGCTGGGGTGTGCATGTGCCCATGGGCACTGGACTAATCTTGGCTCTTTGAAGTACCTGGGGCCTGGTGGCTTGGGAATAGCTCCATGGCTCCATAGCAGGGCCTGGGTGTGTTGGCATCCCCCCCCTTCGTGCAGCGAGTTCGGGGGTGTGGAACTGCCTTCCCTGTGCCAGCTTTGCCTGCCAGGCTGCGCCTCAGAGCCCCGTCTGCAGCCTCCTCTCCCGCCTTGCCCTTTGAGGGGCACTCCTGTTGCAAACCAGCCCCCTGTCCCAGGGCCCAGCATGGGGCCATGCTGTTGTGTGCGGCTCTGAGCCGGCCCTGCGGCGAGGGGCACATCGCAGGCGCATTCATCTGGCTCTGATCCCTGCTGAGCGGCCGCCGTTACGCATCACCAGTGATCTGAGCCGTCTGGCTGTCGCCCTCTGTGAGAGCGCAGAGCCTCCTGGCCGCGCCCGGCTGGGCTCCGCTCTCTTGCCCAGGTCGTCTCGCGTGCTGCCTGTTCTGCCCTGCTTGGCTGCGTGGGCTGGCACGCTGGGAAGGCCCAGCTCCTTTCTGCTCTCCCAGGCCCGGCGGGCCCCCGTCCCTGCAGCTCCAGGCAGCCTGGAGAGCCAGGGGAGAGGGAGACCCCGATCGCTGTATTCAATGAGCTCTGGTGCTGAATGGTCAGAGAAGGGCTGGATGCAGTCCCAGCTGCCCTGTCCAACGGGACTGCCCCATTGGGTGGGGGGGGGGCGGCCGGGGACACTGGCGCCCTGATCTGAGAAGGCCCAACTGGGAGATTAGGCCCAAGGGCAAAGATGAGCCCAATCAGCCCTGAGCACATGGGAGAGACCCGGGTACCTGGGGCAGAGGCTGTGATGGGCTGGGCCAGTGAGGATGGGGAGGCAGGGCAGATACCCCTGAGGGAGGGGCGCTGTGCGATGGGAGGTGCCCACATGAGGGGGGTCCTGGGACTCCCCACCCCCCCGACCCTGCCGTCCCTTCGTGGATGGGCTGGAAGGACCCTCCCTGCATCCCCGGATTCATTTCAGCCTAAAAATCCCAGCCCCGCCTGCATGTTGCCACACGCTGCCATGTGTCCAGGGGTCCCAGCTAGAGATGTGGGCTGCTGTGTGCCGGCAGGAATGGTGGGAATGCGCCCTGGGCACACGGCCGATATTTCTGCCCTATTTTTAGAAGGGTTGCATGCAGCCTGCGAGGGCCTGGAACGGGACGAGATGCATGTGTGGCTAATGAGAGCTCCTGGTGGTGGTGGCTGCTCAGTGCTCGCCCCCCAAAGGCCCTGGACCCCCCCAGTGCCCTGCCGCATTGGGGTACATCTACGTCCCATTACTTTGTCCCCTCTGGCCATGTCCTGTGCCCACCTCTCCGGTCTCTCTGGGCCCCTCCCAGATCATTTCTGGGGTCAGACCAGGCACGGGTTATTCTGTAAGTGCCGACTGCTGTGCTCAGCTGTGAACCGGTGCCAAGGACCCCCCCTTGCCCACTTCACCCTTAGCTCGGTCTTCACCCCGGTTCTCTGCTCTCTGGCTCTGCCCCAGTCAAGTTGATCCACCGGCCCTTCCCAAGCCCCCAGTGTTCCCTCTGCACCAGATCTATTTCTGCCGCGCTGCCAGGCCTGCCTGACGAGGGGCACCCGACACATCTGCTGGGCCCCGTGTCTGGCCTGTGACCCTCGGGCCGGCCTGTAAACTCTGTCTTTCTTGTTTGCCAGGGGCTGGAAGCCTGGGTTCTAGACTGGCTGCTCCCCTGGCATGGGACAGCCAGTGCCACGTTGGCGCTCAGGGTATTAAGCCAGCCAGGCGCCCGAGGCACTGACCTGGCGTGTTTGTTCCTTCCAGCTATTGCTTCTCCGAAATGGCTCCCGTCTGCGCAGTGGTTGGAGGCGTCCTGGGACAGGAGGTGGTGAAGGTAAAGGGTGTCTCCTGATAATGCTGCGCTTCTAGGCCCAGCTCTCAGCGGCGGAGTGGGTCCTGCGTTGGGTGGGGAGAAACGTACCCTCTGTCACACACTGAGCCGGGGCAGAGCTGGGGATAGAACCCAGGAGTCCGGGCCCCCAGTTCCCACCCCCCCAGTCCAGGATGGAACCCAGGAGTCCGGGCCCCCAGTTCCCACCCCCCAGTCCAGGATGGAACCCAGGAGTCCGGGCTCCCAACCGCCTATTCTTCCTACGTATGCAGGCAGAACTGGTGGGGGCCAGGAAGAGCTGTTGCGGGAGGCCCCTCCTGGCCTGGCTATGCCGGGTTCATGCGGAGGCTCCGTGTCCCGGCCCCCCCTCCCAGCTGCCTGGTGCATTCCTGCTGCCGGGCATGTCTGGAATCTGTCCCCAGCCCAGCTTTGCTGGGGAGCTGGGTGCCCTTCGCCCTGCGGCAGGCACAGCCAGTTGGGTGCCCTCCCCTCTCCGGTCCCCCTGGGTGCTGCCGTCTCCTGACCCGGCTGCGAGCCCCAGGCTGCTGCCCTCTCTGCTCTCCGTTCAGAGGCTGTCCCCTGGGGGAGCGCTCGGGGGGCTGGCTCTGGTGCGCTCTGGCGGGCTGAGGGTCGGGGCTGAGGCCCACAGACCTTGCCCACAGTCCTCGGGTGACTCCTCTGCCCCTCCCGGGGGCTGCCGGGGGGTAAATGCCGGGAGGAAGCGAGGCCCCCCCGTCTCCAGAATCCCACGTGCTGGGTTTGGGCCCTGGTGCCCCCACCCTCTTCCTCTAGAGCTCTGCGGGGCTCCTGACCTAGAGAAATTGCCCCTGGCGGGGTTAGTGTCGTCCCCTGCCCCATCTGCCTGGGCTCTACCGGTGCAAGTGCTCAGCGTTCAGTAAGTGCTGTGGGGCCTCTGCTCCTGGCCCCACGGTGCCCCCGCAGCACCTGGGAGCCTTGCTCTGCCCCGTTGCCTCGGACGGGCCGGTGCACAGCCAGTGCCCCCTGGCTGAAACTGTTCCCCTCCCCTGGAAGCGGCTCACGTCCGGTGATGGGCTTGCCCCCAGACGCTCCTAGCAAGGGAAGGGGCTTCCCCCTCCCCGCCCTCGTGCCCTGCCCGCAGCGGGTTCCTGGCGCTGGCCAGGCTGCCCCGTCGGGGAGGGGGTACGGGCCGCTGCCAGTAACACCGCACTTCCCCCTCCCAGGCCCTGTCCCAGCGAGATCCACCCCACAACAACTTCTTCTTCTTTGATGGCATCAAGGGGAACGGGCTCGTCGAGTGCCTGGGTCCCAGCTGAACCTGGAGTCCCTGGCTGCCTAGTGCCTCTGCCTGCCGCGGTCCTTCCACACCTGGTGCTGGATCCCCTCGGCCTCCCCCGCAGAGCCCGGCCAGCCACAACACGCTGTCACCCTGTCACTGGGCGCTGGGGAGCGGGCGGGCAGAGGCCTGGCCCGTGGCAGGGGGTCGTCCTGCTGGTGATGTCTTCCACAGCCAGCACAGGCGCGGCTGCCGTGGGGCTGGAGGGGAATAGCCCTGTCCCAGCGCAGGAGGAGGCTAGGGCGAGGCCTGTCGCAGTCCCTCGGTGCGTTTCCCGGGCTCTCCAATAAACTGTTCTTCCCAAACTGGCTCCTTTCCTTCAGCGCAGCCCCCTCCTAGCCGGGAGCCACGGCGGCTGGGGCTGACCGTCCTGCCCGGCAGCACCCCTCGTGCCCAGCGCTGGCACCCCTCTCCCTGGCTGCCTGCTGCAGTCGACAGTCTGCCCTGGGCTGGCCGGACGTGGGCCCAGGCCCCCTTGGTCCTGCGCCACCGGCTGCTGCCAGAAGAGCATCCTGCTGCGGGGGGGGGCCCCGGTGCAGCGGCTCTCCACCATGGCCCAGGGGGCAGGGCAGAAATAGTCCTGTGCCCTGCGTCAGGGCTGGGGCTTGGCCCTGCCCCATGCGGCTTTGGGCTTGTATCCCGAGGCCCTGCCCTGGGGACGGCAGGCTGTGGGGCCCACGTTGCTGGCTCTGTGCCCTCCCTATAGGGGCACCGAGGGGGCCAATGTTGCCCACAGGGCTCTTCTCTCCCCCTCCCTCCGCTCCCCATGCCCAGGGCCAGTCGTGGTGTGGGGAGCTGGGGGGTGGGGGCTGCAGGGCAGGGGCCTGGCGTGCCTATCGTTAACTGTAGGAAGCAATGAGGACTCAAATAGCTCGGCTAAGTGGCACTTAGATGGGAGGGGCTGGGGAGCCCTGGGTTGAGTCCAGCCGCTGGGTTCGCTCCCTCGGCTGGGCGGCCGTGACATGCCCCCAGCCTGCCGCTGGAGCAGGGGAAATGTCAGCCCGAGCGAGATCTTCCACCCTCCAACTGTTACTGCACAGGCAGCTGGTTTCATGGGGTCTCTAGCTCCCTAGCCCCCCCCCCTGGGAAAAATATGGGGGCCTTGCTGACTGCCTCAGCCGGGCTGAGGGGGGATGGGAAAGTGGGGCTGTGCTGCACCCCCGCTGGGGGGCAGGGACCACATCCTGGGCTGGAGCCAGGGGCCTTTGGTTGCTGTTCCCCTCCCACGCCCAGCTCTGACTCCGTGTGGGCAGCTGTAGGGGCCGGGGCCAAGTCAGCGTGTGGCTTCCTGTTCTAAAGCTGGCCTTGCCCTCGCCCCGAAATAGCTCCTGGGAGCGACCGGGCCGGGGGCACCAGGGCATCCCCGCGGCTGCAAGGGACAGAGACGCGGCTGCCTCTTTGCTTAAACCCAGTTTTATTGAAAAGGAAACATACAAAAAAAAAAAAACTGCCCATGTACAGAAGCACGGCCCCCTATGTACAGTGTCCCCCTATATACAGCCTCTTCCCCCTCTGTACAGCACGGCCCAGGCTATGTACACCCCCTCCCCTGTACAGTGCCCCTATGTACAGTATTTACAGTGCTGCTGCTCCTAGCAGGGCCCCCCCACACCAGCCTGAGCTCCCCCCCTTCCCCCCCAGTGCAGTGAACCTTTGCCAGGGGCATCAGCTGCCTTGACACCTCCCCCCCAGGGCTGCAAAGAGCTTTCAGCTCCGTGTTGGCTGTGCCCAGAGCCATGTCAGCCCTCCCAGTGTCCACCCCCAGCAAGCTGGGCGCCGGGAGGGTATGGCGGAGGCACCCCGTGCCCCCCTCTCCCTGCTGCCTTCTCTGGCTGCATCTAGCCAGGATGCCCAGGGGCCAAGGCGCACACCCTGGTCCCTGCAGTGCAGGGGTGAAGATGCAGCGACTGGTCCCATGTACCCTCCTTCCCCACAGCCCCATGGGGCTGGTTCTCCTCCCCGCTGCTGGAGATCCAGCGCTTCCCGCTGCCTGCTTTGCAGCCTGCCCACCAAACTGAGTGCCAGGGTGGAGGGAGAGGTCACGTGCCCCCTCTGTGGTGCTCCCCAAGAAGAACAGCATGGGGAGGGGTTGAGCCCCTGCGGCAGCCATCCAGCGTCCAAGGGCTGATGCTGCCTGTGGAGGGGCCGCACCCCATCACGGGGCGAAGACCTCAGCGGCTGGCCAGGGCCCCCCCTCCTGCCAGCGTGGGACTCCGAGTCAGTGCTCAAAAACAAATAAATAAATAAATAGAAAGTGGCCAGGGGCATCCGCCCGGGTCCCAGCCCGTGGGAGCCGCTGGTGAGAGGGCAGGCGACGAGACACGAGCCCTGGGAGTTGCTTTGTTTTGCCAGGAAGCTCCACGGCCGGTGCTGGGGGCCGGTTTCCCCGCCAGCCGTGGGCGAGCGGCTAATTGGGCTGGGGTGCGGGCAGCACGTCCACAGGCATGTTGTAGAAAGCGCCCAGCAGCTGAGAGATGAAGTGGTAGAAGCGGGCCCAGAGGGCCCCCGGGCGTGGCCGCTCCCGTAGCTGTGAGGACAGAGAGAAGCCGAATTAGAGCCACAGCGGGACAAACTGGAACCCAGGAGTCTGGACCCCCCCGCACTAATCCCCTGGGGCGGCGCCTTGGCTGCCCGTTTTCCAAATCCACGGGGCCTAGGGCAGTTGCGCCATGCTGGGGGGGGGAGCAGTGGGGCTGGGGCTGCCATGTGATGGGTGCGGGGAGCTGGCTGGCCGGCTCTCCCGTGCTTGCACTAAGCTGCCCGCCGCTTGCTCCACGGCTTTATATACCCGGCGCTATTTATAGCCCGTGACTCAGCTGCACGCTTGCCCAACAGCCTGGGGCTCGGCCTGGCCCAGCCTCCCCTTCTGCACGGGGAGGGGGGTGAGTCCAGTGCCTGCGGGCCAGCCCGGGAGGCAGGGGCTGGATGGCAGAAGGGCGGAGGGGAAGTCCTGCCCCCAGCTCCAGGAGGGGAGTGGGGTCTACTGGTTAGAGCAGGGGGGGCTGGGTTTTATTACCACATCTCCTCCCCTGCGTGAGCCATTGACCCTTTCTGCCTTGAGGTGACACTCCCCCTGCAGCCAGGCCAAGCCCCCTAGCCTGAACAAATTCCCCTCGAGTGTCGTCACCCCCAGCCCAGGCTCCCTTCCCTGGGTGCCTCCCCTTGACCCCAGCCCCGGTTTCTCTGCCAGGACTCACCTGCCTCTCATGCGCCTGGTGGAAGGCGTCACCCATGCGCCGCAGCCGGGCCCCCAGCTCCCGCTCCGGGTCCAGCGGTTCCCTGGGGAGGTAGCCATTGGGCAGGGCGTCCTCAGGGGTCGGCTCCGTGGGGGGCTGCTCCCGGTCGGGCCCCTCATCCGGCATGGGCAGGAGCCGTCCTGTGGGGGAGCAGAGCCGAGCGGTCAGGGCGGCGGGACCCACAGGGGGAGGCAGGAGCCCCAAGAGCGCCCCGCTGCACCCAATCCAGGCAGGACCTTCCGTGGCACGTCTGGCGTGGCAGGGGGCTCTGCTGTGAGGGGAGGTGGCGTCGCTGGCCCTCGCCCCATGGGGACAGCGGGACAGGCAGCGGAGCCAGCCCTACGCATGGCTGCCGAGGCCTCGCTCCCTGCGCTGGCATCGGGCCCAGAGGGGCTGGGGTAGGATACGTCTCCCGGCAGACACCAGCCCCGGCGCTCGTCAACAGGAAAGCCGAGAACAATTCCCACGGCCGGGGGTGGGGTCAGACCCCGCCACCCGGCCGATCGGCAGCCCCAGCTCTCAGCTGATCTGCAAGATGTCCTGTTTCGACCTCCCCCAGGCACACGTCTCCTCCCTTGGTTCACCACCCTGGCACCAGCCGAGTGTGATGCTTGGGGGGCCGAGGGGCTACTGACCGGTCCCAGGCCCAGCCTTGAGCTGCGCTGCCCCCTCGGAGAGTAACCCCACCCCTCCTACCCCCCTGGCGTGGCACCGGGGGGGGTGCAGAGATGCAATCTCTGCCCGGGCAGAAGGCTGCAGGTGGGACATGCCCAAGCTTGTCGCCAACCCCGTCCCCACCATCGCACCGTGCCCCCCGCCTGCCCGGCTCCTTGCCTCCCGCGCGCTCCCGACCAGCCCCTTGCCGGCCGAGCGGGACGGCGTGCGAGGGGAGGCCCGGAGAGTGGTGAGTCAGCAGTGCGGTCTGGGGCCGTGCACTGTTTACTCAGACACGAGGTCTCTCGGCTCCACACGGGGTGGGGGCCGGACCAGCTGGATGGTGACACAGATCCTGCCAGGCTGGTGCAGCCCTGGGAAAGCTCTGGCCAGCGACTGAACTGTCACGGGGCGTCCCTGGCAGACGCCAGGGCTAACGGCATGCGGCAGCTGGGGGCGCAGAAAACACGGGGACCAGTGCTGGGCAAGGGGGACTCCCTCCCCCAGCCCAGCTTTCCACTAGCCCACAAGCGCTGCTCCAAAGGGACACAGCCTGCGTGATGGGGGACGATGGACCTGTCCTGTTGTTGGCGCTTCTAGCTGCACCGAGGTGGGGAGAGCGGCGAGGGTATCCGGGCTGCCCACCCGCCTCCGCGCTCAGCAGGGCCCTGCATGGCTGCGTTAGCCCTATTGGCAGGTCAGGGCATCGCATTTGCCCTGCCTCCGACCCCCGAACGCCTCGCGTCTGGGGAGGGCTCTGAGAACCTCCCTCCAAAGACTCCTGGGACCGGGCACGAGCAGCCGCAGACACAGCCCTGTGCCCAGCTCGCCCTGCCGAGGACAGACAGACACTCGGCACACGCGCCCCACTCCCAGAACCACTGCCCTGTCCTGGCCACACGCGCTACAGCGCCCACCGGCATCTGCACGCGTGGGGGGATAGGGAGCAAGAGGGCAAAACTAAGGAGGGAACAATTAGACTGCGTTTCCAGCCAGCAACGCATGCCACGCGAAGCAGCTGCCCCCCCCCCAGAGAAAGGCCGGGAACCCCGTCACCGGAATCGTCACCGATGAGACCGGGCAGGGTGCCAGGGACAGAGGCCACAGTCCCGGGTCGGCCCAGGGAGCTGCGCAGACACCCAGCCCGGGTGGCTGGTAACGTGGGGGTGGCGGCGGAGCTGAGACGGGGAGGGTGGCGCAGGAAAGGACCCACCAGGAGATGCCAGGGCTATAAAAGGAGCTTCGGTGGGAACTGAACTGACCTTTTGGGACTGGGGTCAGGTGGTCACATCCCAGCTTATGGGGTTTCCTGCAGCATCCGGCCATGGACAGATCTCCCCTGGGACACCTGCCTATCCAGCTGCTAGAGGGGCAGCGACCAGGGTGAGATACCATCTCAGGGGCGATGTTTAACCCCATCCAGCGGCCCCGGCGGGGGGAGACTCACCGTGCACCACGTCACCCCTGGTCCCGCCAGCTTCGGGGGCGTCCCAGCGCCTGGTGATGCCTCCGCGGCTCCTGGGGGGCTCGGGCCCCCGGATGCAGCGGTAGAGCGAGCTGGGCGCAGGGCCATCGGGGCAGAGGCCGCAGTTCAGCCGGGGTGGCAGGGCGAGGCTGCCCGGGCAGACGGCGGGCGGCACGGCCACTGGCCCCCCCAGCAGGAAGCCTGGGTCCCCTGGCATGGCGGCTCTCGGCTCAGCGCAGCTCCCCTCCTGCAGTGGTCTGGCCATGGCGCTGGGTGAGCTCTGCAAGGCAAAGGACGGGGCGGTCGGCGGGGGGCGCACGGGGCAGGGAACCCTGTCCCCCCCCCCCCCCCGGCCGCCTCCCTCCGGGGCGCAGGGACCTGTTTTTCCCACCAGGTGTCGCCGCCGAGCCTGGAAGGGGGGGGCGCTCCAATGTTTGTAAACAAACCCAGGCAGCCCCGATTTGACCATTTTACACCCCCCCCCAGTGTCCCCCCCGGCCGCTGCCACAGGCCCGGCCCAGGCACCTTTTCGTGCGACTGGGGCAGGCTGCAAAATCCTGGTTTTTCTGGAGGGATCTAGGGGCGACATGGGGGCTGGGCTTCTGCCCCCCCCAACTCCAGACCCCGCACCCCCAGCTCCCCACACACTGCCCCCCAATCCCAGACACTGCATCGCACCCCCCCCATTGCCCATCAAGCCATGGACCCCACATCCCCGGCCATTGCCCCCCCCCACAGGCTGCCCCCCCGGCCGTGGAGCCCCACTCCCTGGCCACTGCCCCCCCAACCTGCATACAGTGCGCCCCGTCCATGCACTCCCCCCCCCGTCCATGTACTCCCCGGCCACTGCCCCCACGCATCGCCCCCCACCTTTCCGATCAACCCCGGGCACTGCGTCCCCCAGCACGGCCCCACGCCCGGAAGGCTGCCCTTTCCAAGCCCCCCGATCCCTGGGCCCCGCTCCGCTTCTGCCCCCGCTGGCACCCAAACAAACTCCACGCGTGCAGCGGGCGCCCGACTCCGCCACCCGCTCCTCGCCGCCGAGCCCCGCTGCCCCCGGCCCCGGCTCAACCCCTCCGGCCTCGCTTACTGCAGCTGCATGAACCCTCCCGGGGCGGCTCGGGGGTCGCTGGGTCCCGCGGAGGCTCCGACTGTGCGGCGGGCGGGCGGGCGCGGCGAGGAGCACAGGGGCTGCCAGATGAAACCCACGACAAGTCGCGCGGGCTCTGCCGCTCCTGGAGCTGCGGGCTCGCGCCGCCCCCCGGGCCGTGACGTCAGCGCTGCCCACTCCGCCCCCCCCACCCGCCGCGCGCGGGCAAGTTCGGGCTTGTGCTGGCGCGGTGCGGCGAGCGGGGATCCCCGCGGTGGGTGGGGGGCGTGCGGGGTCCGAGGGGGCAGGATGTGCGTCCGGGAGTGGCCCAGAGCAGGCGCGGAGGTGGAGGGCACAGGCCTGGGGGAGACGGGGGGGGCCCGGGGGCTGCATGCATGGAAATTGGGGGGGGTTGCAAGGAAATGGGGGTGCAGCGGGCATGCCCTGGGGAGCGGTGGTGCATAGCTGGGGAGGAGGATGGAGGTGCAGGGTGCATGCATGGAAATTGGGGGGATGCCAGGAAATGGGAGTGCAGCGTGAATGCTCTAGGGAGCGGTGGTGCATAGCTGGGGAGGAGGATGGAGG
>ML675709.1:679808-732872 GCA_007922155.1 Mesoclemmys tuberculata
GTCTGTCACTGCCAGAGCTGACCATCGTGCACTGCCCCTGTCTGTCTCCATCAACCGCAACAGGGACACACACCCCCTCCCCCGGCTCCCATGGCATCCATCTGTCTGTCTGCGAGCACATCTACCCCACTCTGTTCGCCCATCTGCAAGCACACCTACCCCTCTCCGTCCACCTAGGCCCGTCTGCCTCCCTCTCTGCATTCCCCGGAGGGGCCCAGCTGGATGGCTAGAGGGATTGCAGCACCCGGGGGGGGAGCGAGTGTCCCAGGCCCCTCCACAGGTGATCAGCCCCATTGATGTGCCAGGTTTGGGGGCTGGGGGAACGACACCCAGCCATGTGCTGCTTGGGGTGGGACCAGGCTGGCCAGGGGCATCTCCCCCCCCAACTGTATGGGGCTTCAACTCCCCAGGGGGTCTGGATCAGGCCCATGGCCCCCTCCTCCCTGGCACCTGCTCCTGTCGGGGGGGGGGAAGGGCACTAGGGGTGGGCCCCTCTGCTGACCCCAAATAAAAGCAGCCCCCTCCCATAATGCACCTGGTCCAATCGCACAGCAGGGTCTGGCCCAAGCACTGGGCTGGGTTGGGGGAGCCAGGTGAGGATGTGGCCAGTCCCCAGGGGCTGGTGGGACCTGTGGCCTCCCATCAGGCCACAGCTGTGTCGTGAACAGCCAAGAGGATGCAAGGACCAGGGACCATGGGGAAGGGGGGGCTGTGCTCCCCTTGGAGTATTGGACACCAGCCTGGGGGACAAGGAGCAGAGAGCGTCCCCGTGTGTTTCTCTCTCACACACGCACTGACATATGCACCAATGCACAGACACACAGACAGGTGTACACATGCACACACACACAGGCATACAGGGGAACACACTAGTGGTCACACACATGCACACAGATAGGCATACACGTGAACACACACAATAAGGCATGCACACACAGTTGTACACGTGAACACACACTAGTGCTCACACACACTAATGCACACACACAGGTGTACACGTGAACACACTCATGGTCACACACACAGGCGGTTGTACATGTGAACACACACTAGTGCTCGCACACACACATGCACGCACACAGGTGTACACGTGAACACACACTAGTGCTCACACACACAGGTGTACACACACTAATGCACGCGCACAGGTGAACACGCGAGCGCTCACATGCACGCAGGCATGCACGTCAACACACACACTGGTGCTCACACACACACACACACACACTCAGGCTCTCCCGAGGCCAGGCAAGCGTGGCCCAGCCGGGCCCCACACTCCCAGCACCCGCTGGCAGCGCCTGAGGGGTCACCCGCATGCTGCGCACATGACACGCACGCCCCGGCTCCGGCACAGCCCCTCACAGACTGGAACAGAGGGGGATTGTCAGGGCCTGAGTCCCTCGCCCAGCTGGGCTCTGAGCTGCTCCCCTCCCTCCCGGCATGGAGCTGCCTCCAGGAGCTGCCTTGATCTGCCCCTGGCCCTGGCTTGGCCCAGCTCACAGGCCCCGGCACAATCCCCCCCCCCCTCCCCGCAGTCTGGGGCTCCGCCCAGTTCTGGGGCCCCTCAGTCCTGACCCGCAGCCCCCTGCTATCCCTCCCCTTGCAGCTCTGCTGGTGTGGGGGCTGCAGCCTCATTGTCTGGGGCTGGGGATTTCCCACCCTGGGGCTAATGGAGGGGAATTCCCGCTTTTGGGGGGAGGGGCTGTCTCGCAGCTGCCAGAGGCCAAATCCCCTCCCCGGCTAAAATCCCCTCCCGGGCTATGTGTCCAGAAAAGGGTCCGAGTCAGGGAGCGCTCCCCAGTGTGCCCCCCTGCTCCGCAGGACCCCGCGGAAGGGGGTTGCTTTGGCCCCATCCGCGGCCCGTTCACTCCGTGGCCCCAGGTCTGCAGCTGTGACAGAGGGGAGGGTTGGTATGGTTGGGAGCTGAGACCCAGCCAGCTCATGGCATGTTCACTGCTTTGCGTGCTCATTGCGCTGCACGAGCCTGGCATTCGCTCGCTGCAGTGCACGCGTGTTCCCGTCAGACAGCGGGAGCAGCTGTCCCCTGCAGGGCTGGGAGGGGTAGGCGCTTCCAGTCCTCTGCCTGATGCCCCTAGGGCTGGTTGCATCAGGGGCCTGTGGGGAGGGCCCCTGCGTGGGGCTCCTTTGGAGAGTTCTCTTGGTGCACATGGGGGCAGCGCGGGGCCCAGGAGCAACAGTGGCAGGACTTGTGGGACGGGGACGCCCCTGGAAATGCAGCTGAGCTCCCCCACCCCAGGTCGCCTTGCTCGGCCCTTTGCACCACAGGAGGAGAACCCCAGATGGACCCGCTTGCTGCCGGCGCCTCCCCCAGGAGCTCGTGCAGCGAACGGCCCAGCTTGTCCCTGGAGCAAAACAACCGCTGGCACCCCAGGCGCAAGTCTGCCGGCGCCCCTCGGTCGTGCCCCGCAGCGGCCTTCGCAGCCCTGGTGTTCTCGTGGCTAACCAGCCCAGCTAGGGGCAGTGATTTGGTGCCCCGAATCTGATGAGCCCTAGCCGAACCACTCTGACCGTGACCTAGATACGGGGTGTGAACTCCGGCTGGCGGGCGGGAGAGGTCACCACGCTCGCCCAGCCCCGGCGGGGGGTAGGGGTGGGTGTGATTAATTGCTCTCCTCATGCGACCTGAGAGCCGGGACATGGAGCCGAGCCGGGCTTTGCACGGCGGTGCCCGGACCAGCTGGCCCGAACCTGCACCCCCGGGGGGCGGTGGGATCCCACGCCACGGAGGGGAGGCCCCGGCACCAGCGCCCGAGCCAACGGGAAGCCAGTTGCGAAGCTTAAGCAGGCAGGACGCTCCCCATGCGCCTGGCCTGGCCAATTACAAC
This sequence comes from Mesoclemmys tuberculata, assembly GCA_007922155.1. NCBI lineage: Eukaryota > Metazoa > Chordata > Testudines > Chelidae > Mesoclemmys > Mesoclemmys tuberculata. The sequence goes on from ML675709.1 coordinate 682,655, forward strand.
CTCCCGTGCGGCGTGTGCCAGCCGGGCCCGCGGGGAGCCGGCGTTTGTCACTCGCTCCAACGAGGACGCTGACATCATGGCCCTGTTTCTGCCTCCCCACGAGCCGGTTCCCCGGTGGCTGCACATGCGCCAGGCACCCCCCCATGAGTCATGCGTTCGGCTGCCAAGGTGAGTTTACCCAGCGACAGCACCGGCCATTCAGCAACTTGCCGGCTCGCATGATGCAATGCAGACGGGCAGACGGGCCCGCGTGTTCATTCAGACAGGGGCTGGGCACGGATGAGCCAGGGAGGGGAGAGGGGTCAGGGTGAGCTGGAGGACGGGGCACTGGCGTTTCCAGACGGACCGGCTATTTGGATGGACAAGGTGCCCGCTGGGCTGAACCAGAACAATTTGGGGGAGGAAGGAAAGGGGGGGACATGCAACCCGGCTGCAGGAGCTCGAGGACCCAGTTCTTCTGCAGATGAAGCTTCCCCCCAAAGCAGCAAGGTTGGGGGGGGTCCTCATAATCCTGGGGCCTGTTTGCCCCCCATCACTGACTCCACATCTAAATGCTGCCCCTGCCTCCCCCTACCTGCTGGCACAGATGCTGCCAGGATTGGGGTCCCCCCAGACTTTCCTTCCCCCCAAATATCCTGGATGGCTTCTTCCCCATATGAAGGGTCATTTTAAAATGCACATGGCTCTGGCGGGTGTCAGGGTAGTGGGGACCTTCAGTGCTTTACAGCCGCAGACACTGTGGGGCCCAATTCGCCACAGCCCGGGCCTGATTCTACACTGCCCTGCGCCTCGTGTTGCCCTCGGAGGGGGAGCATTTTCCAGGTTGTGCTGAGTGCAGGGTAAACCCCAGAACTGGGCACAGCGGGTATGAAATACTCCGGCCAGCAGAGAATGCTGCTCTGGCACCACTTCGCACGGGCGTCAGTGACATACGAGGGGCCAGGCAGAAAGGAGCCAGAGCCGGGAAGCCTGTGAGAAGGAACGTTTCCCCGCTCCAGGTGGGGGTCTCCAATAAAGACCAGGGCCCCGTTGTGCCGGATGCAGCCCAGACACAGAGCGACAGTTCCCACCCCAAAGAACTTGCAGTCTAAAGAGACAAAGGGCAGGAGGGGAAACTGAGGCACAGAGCAGCGATGCGACTTGCACAAGGTCACCCAGGGACAGAATCCCAGCCCCCTGCCCTATCCATTACACCACCTTCTCGGCCCACTGATCTGGAGCCTGTAACCGTCCCCTTGGCTGGGTCCTTCAGCACCAGCCTGGCGGCGTTCACCCCCCGTGTAGAGCGGGGGCCGTGATGTCATCGTGGTAGAAGTGAGCCCTCCCCTTCAATCGCTGTCACCTGAGCCGCCCGCAGCCCTCCAAAAAGCCCCTGAAAATGAGATCACCAGGAGCGTGAGATCATCACGCCGGAAACCACTGGCTGATTCAACTTCCACCCAGGTGGCCACCGTGGAAGCTGGGGGAGGGCGGGCGCTGGCTGGCGAGGGGAGGGCGCCTGGGTGCAGGGCGTGTCTGAAACCGGAACGTGTCTGGCATCGGACCCGGGGCTTGGCGGTACCAGCTCCCTGGGGCAGAGCCCCTGGAGGGGGGGGAACAGAAGATGTAGTTTATAACTGGGACAGCCCAAAATGTACAGAGGGGCCCCTAGCCCCAAAGGAGTCCAAGGGCCTTATCTACCCACTAGCTCCCACTCCCCTCCCAGAGCTGGGGATAGAACCCAGGAATCCTGGCTCCAGCCGCCCCCCTGCTGTCCCCACTCTTCCCTCCTTTCATACCCACTTTGCACTAGTGCAAACAACAGCACGACGGGCAAGGCAGCTGGGAATCAAGCCACGGTAGCCAGGAGAGGCCAGGGATGCATTGCATGCGGACGACGGTGAGCCGGAGAGAGGCGTCCGGGGAGGTGCCGGGGGGGCAGGGCTGCAGAGGAGAAGGGCCTCGCACCAAGGGCTGGCAGCAGCGAGTGGGATGCTGGACCGGACGGTCCCCTTGATCTGATCCGGGGCGGGGGGCAGTGCAGATACTGGGCCAGACAGGCCTGTTGCTCCCGGCCCATCCCTCCTGCAGATGGCTCAGGGTCTGGGCTCCAGGATTCACTTGGGGACCTTTGGCTGCCGTCTCCCCGCATCCCCTGGCCCCTGCCCCCCACTGCACCCCCATCCCCTGCTCGGACCCCCCCCCCCCCAGCCTCTACGCAGCAGGGACCCAGGCTCCATCTCCCTCGCTGACCCCCTGTCCCCGGCTCTCCTCCCCCAGCCGTATCCCCATCCCCATCCCCAGTGACCTGCTCTGACCGTGACCCTTTCTGCTCCCCTGACCCCCGCTCCCTCCCCTCTCTGACCTCTGACCCTGCTCTGACCCTCGCCCCCCTCCCCTGCCGCTCTCTGATTAACCTGCTGGTTCCACTTGGCTGCGCCCCCCCCACCAGCTGGAGCCTGCTCCCCCCCCCAGCAGTTAGGCTCTCATTGGTGCAAGCTGGGCCCGGCGCAGCCAATCAGCTGGCAGCAGGGAGCCTGTAACCAAAGGAACAAGGGCCACGTGCGGCCACGGGACCAGAGCATCCCTTCCCCATTGCACCCGCTGCCCTACTGCCCCCCATTGCATCCTCAGTGTCCCCTACCCCATGCATCCCTGGGGGGCAGCATCTCACCCCCTGCCCCCAACTCCATGCATCCCTAGAGGGGGGCTGCATCTCACCCTCCTGGCCCCACTGTCCCCCAGTGCACCGCCCGTGCTCCCGCCCCATGCATCCTCAGAGCAACAGGGGCAGGGAAGGGGGCTGCCTCTCACCCCCCCAACACCCTGCCCCCTCTGTCCCCCACACATACACCAGCTCTCCTGACTGTCCCCCCCAGCCTGGTCCCCCACATGCTGGCTCCCCTCCAGGACACCCCCCACCCCATCCACCCTTAGACAGATAACGGGAGGCTGTGTCTCATGTCCAGCATACACCCTGCTCCCTCGGTCCCCCCCAGCCCTGTCACACTCCCCCCAAGCTGCCCCCCATTGCTCGCCAACAAATCCACACCCGTCTGCCCCAGCCTTAGTGCGACAGGACTTGAAGACCAACAGTTGGTCACCCCCCAACATGCACTGCCCCCTCTGTCCACCCTCTCACGGCCCCCCCCCCGTTGACCTCCCCATCAGTCCTGAGGATTCTCGGCCCTGAAGCAGGAGTTCCCCGAAATCCCCAGCCCCTTCACTCACCCCATTCAGTGGAGGAGGCTGCCCCAGAGACCGACTGAGCTAGGAAGATCAGGGAGCCAGGACTCGGGGTGGGGGTTGAGGACTAGTGGTTAGAGCAGAGGGGGCTGAGAGCCAGGACTCCTGGGTTCTATCCCTGGCTCTGGGAGGGGAATGGGGTCTAGTGGTTTGGAACAGCAGGGGCTGGGAGCCAGGACCCCTGGGTTCTATCCCCAACTCTGCCTCCTACTTCCTGGGGGACAAGCCCCCCTTTTCCTCTGTACGATGGGACTGCAGAGCCTGATGCCCCTCATGAAGTGAGTCATCTTTGTCAAGCGCTCTTGGCCCTTCAGGGGCAGGGGGCAGTTTTGAACAGTAGCCCATGCTGGGTGGGTGGGGGAAATCTCGACTGGCCTCGTGGGCTACCAGGGCCACAGCTGGCTTCTGGCTCCTCTGTCTGGTGTAGAAGGGGGCTGGACCCGTGCCCAGCCCTGGCATGGGCAGGGCTGGGGAGGCAGGAAGGGCTGGAGCAGGCCGGAATGAGCCTGGTATCTCCGATTATCCCCTCCTTCCTCCAGAGCCAGGTCCAGCTGGGGGCAGCAGCTGCTTGTCCCACACGTCCAGCTGCCCGGGTGTCCAGGAGCCGATCCCACCTGGTGTCAGGACAAACCTGGTTCACAGCTGGCTCTGGCTCATCCCCTGGCTGTGCAGAGCGGGACAGAGAGATCTTCCCCCTACTGAGCCAGCAGCCAGAGCTGCCCGGGGGCCATGGGGTGGATCACACCTGGCTGGGGCAGGGAGCGGGGCAGTTAGGTTATCAGGAAAGGCCCCTGCTCCTTTCTGTCCCATCCCTCACCCGGTGCTGCGATGCAGCCACCTCTGGAGTAGGGTGTCGGGGGCTGTTTATACAGGGATACCTCACCTGGCGCTGCGATGCAGCCACCTCTGACCTTGTCCCGGCCCACCCCCCCCCTCGGATTCCCCAGTTTGGAAGTCAGCCAAGTCCCCATCAAGGGCTGCCAAAGGGGATGACATCTGGGTTCCCACAGAGCTGGCCGCGCAGCCCCACGCTCTTTGCCGGGTGTGGGGGAGCGGCTCAGATGGGACGGGACAGGAATGGGGGGTTCAAGCTGGACACTGGCCCCCTCTCTGCCCAGGCGACTCCTGTGCTCGCTGCAATAGGGGCTGGGGGTCGGGGGGTGCCCAGCACAGGACGCAGAGGCGCAGGTGGCCCTGGCCTTTATGCTTCTTCCCCAGCTCCCCATTCCAGCCTCTGAATCGGGACGATGGCTCTGGAGCTGCTGCGGGGGGGTTCTCCTGTTGGGTGGGTGCACCCTGCCCTCCCTTTGGAGGCCTGCTGCAGTGGGGAACCCAGCTCCAATCCCCCCCAGGGGGGACCTGCTGCCCCCCAACAGGGGGGGGACGCTCCTCTGGGGCCACGTTTCTGCCCATCCACGCTGGCTGTCTCCCCCCCCATAAATAAGTGACTCCCCCCCCATCCGCGCTGCTCCAGCCCTGTCCCGAAGTGGTCCAGCCCTCGCCTCCATCTGTGCCGCTCGGGCGACGATGGCCAATCAGCGCCCGCGAGCCCAGCAGGAAGAGCAGCTGCCATGGAAACAAGGGCTGAATAATTCGGATGAAGGCAGTGGGACCCAGCGGCTGCCAGGGGATGGGTGGCAGGGTGGGGGGGGGCGTGTCTCACAGGGCAGCCGCTCGCCTCTGCACACTGCAAGGGATGGAAAGGTCCCCAATAAACAAAGTCCCCGTGGGGGGACCCGGGCCCCTCACACAGGGATCCATACGCAGGGGGCTCCGGGGAAGGGCTGCAAGGGAGCTGAAGGTCAGGTGTGGGGGGCACCAGCAGGGCTGGGACAGCAGGGTGGCTGCGGCTCCTCCCCTGGGCCCAAAATTGTAGCCAGGGCAGTTGAGGTTGGACCCTTTGGGTAAAACTTCCTCCCTGCCAGGGTGGTGAAACCCTGGAATAAGTTGCCCCGGGGAGGTGGTGGGAGTTGCATCCTTGGAGGCTTTTTCAGAACGGGTCAGACAAACACCCGTCAGGGACGGCGTAGAGAATATTTAGGGTTGAGGGGTGCAGGCAGAAACGTGGCGGAGCCCAGGGGTGGGATTGCCGGGGGCTGTGGGTCAGGAGTAAGGGGCACCGTGAGAGCGGAGGGGAACCCTGGGCTGTGAGAGGAGGGGGCTGTGAGTTGGGATTAGGGGCATGGGCAGAAATGTGGGGGGAGTGCAGGGCTGGGATAGCAGGGGGCTGTGGGTCGGGATTGAGAGGCACTGGCAGAGCTGCTGGTGGAGGTTAAAGCCCAACGCTTGTTCCTTCTGGGGGTCCCTTTCAATATTTAAGCCTAGATGCCCCAACTTGGGAAAACGGGTGGCACCCAGGCTGCCACCCCAAGCGCCGAGCAGGGTTGCCACCCCCAAAGGACGCTGCTCAGGGGTCCCCCAGCTCAGACCCACTCCCAGCCGGATCCTTCCACATGGCTGGCCCCGCCCAAGGGCCTCCCTCCCTGCTCCCCGTCAGGCGCCCAGCTGCAAAGCGTCCTCGGCTGCTCTCTGGCACCGGGGCTGGCAGCCTCGGCTCGCTCTCAGCGCCGGCCCACGGGCTCCATCTAGTGGAGCTCAGCAGGTGCCAGCAGGGCAGTTTTGGGGTGACCGGGCAGGACTGTTGCAAGCAAGACATCAGAAGCGATTCCATTTGGCCTTGCACCGCTCTGCCCGCAGCTGGCGTCTGGGGGCCAGCCCCGGGCCCCGCATTTCAGGGGAGATGTGGGCAAAGTGGAGAGAGTTCAGAGGAGAGCAACAAAAATGAGCAAAGGGCTCGAAAATGGGCCTGGCGGCGAGGGAAGACGGAGAAGGGGAGACCGAGGAGGGGCCCTGAGAACAGTTTCCAAGAACATCAAAGGTTGTTAGACGGAGGAGGGAGAAAAATGGTCCTTCCTCCCCTCCGCGGCCAGGACAAGGTGCAAGGCCGGGGCTGAAATTGCAGCAGGGGCGGTTTTAGGTGGGAGCTTAGGAAAAACTTCCCCCCCTGCCAGGGCGGTCCCAGAAGCTCTGGAGAGAGGTGCCTGGGACGGTGGGGGGGGTCCCCCTCCTTGGAGGCTTTGAGGCGCTGGGGAGACACACACCTGCCAGGGCTGGCCTTGGGCGCACGGCGCCGTCTGGCCTGGGGACCGCGTGAGATGGGCTCTGTGGAGGGACGGACAGGCGGATGGCTGGAGAGGGACGGACAGACGGGTGGGGCGGTGGGGGGGACGGGACGGGTGGACGGCGGGACAGAGGCGGACGGATGGACGGACGGATGGACGGAGGGGCCCATCTCAGTGACCCCCCAGGGTCAAGCCCAGCCCCCTGCGCCCGGCGGGGGGGGGGTCACCCCGTGTGACCCGACCCCTAGCCCTGGCTGGGGGCGCGGTTCCAGTGGGGCCGGGGCTCAGACCTGCCAGGAGCGCGGGCCCCACAGACGGGGGGGGGGTGTCCTGGCCCTTTTAAGCCGTCCCCCCCCGCTAAGGAAGCGGATGTGGGGCCCACGTGGTGGACTGGGAGGAGCGCGGCGGGGAGCAGCAGGGACAGGTGGGGGGGTCTCGGGGGCGGGGGGGTTTGCGGGGCAGGGGGGGTGCACTGGGGCGGGGGGGTTGCAGGGTGGGGGGTGCTGTGGGGCGGGGCGGGGGAGGGTGCAGTGGGGCGCGGGGGGGGGTTGCAGGGTGGGGGGTGCTGTGGGGCGGGGCGGGGCGGGGCACAGGAGGGTGCAGTGGGGCGCGGGGGGGTTGCAGGGTGGGGTGCAGTGGGGCGGGGCGGGGGAGGGTGCAGTGGGGCGCGGGCGGGTTGCGGGGTGGGGGGTGCAGTGGGGCGCCGGGGGGGTTGCAGGGCGGGGGGGTCTCCAGGGTGCAGTGGGGCAGGGGGACCCCCCCGTCGGGCTCTGTTCTTGCAGCTCATCGCGTGCCAGGGGGCAGCCCCCCAAGTCTGCCCTGGGGCCCCCGGCCCGGCCCCCCCCGGAGGCCCCGGGACTGATCCCTGGTGTTGTTCACAGCAGGCCCCGCCCGGCCCGGCCCAGGAGATGGTGAGTCTGCCCTGTGGGGCAGGGTGGGGCGGGGGGTCCGCCATGGGGCGGGATGTGGGGGGCCCCATTCACAGCTCGAGGCCAGCCGGGCCCTGCCTCCCTCGGCTTGGCGGACCAGGGGTTCCCCGCAGTTGGGTCTGTGCCCCCCCAGCTGCTCTGACCCAGCCCTGAGCTGGGGGGGCCTCAGTCCGCGTCCCCCCCCTGCGTGCCCTATGGTGCCAGGGGCGGGGCTCCAGCCATGCCCCTCTGTGGCAGGGGGCCCTGCAGTCCGTCCGTCCTGTTCCTGATGGGGGGGGGTTCCTGCCCCAGCCGTGGCTCGGCCCCTTGGGGCCCCCCCAACTCTCCCCGCTCTCTCTCCAGTCGGCCACGCTGGACCTGAAGTCGAAGGAGGAGAAGGACGCGGAGCTGGACAAGCGCATCGAGGCGCTGCGCAAGAAGAACGAGGCCCTCATCAAGCGATACCAGGTGGGAGCCGCCTGTCCCGGGCTGCTGGGGGCGTGGGAGTGTCCCAGGCTGCTGTCGCAGAAAGGGGTGGGCAGCGGGCGCTGGATCTGGGAAAGCCCCAGTGAGATCCCAGACCGTCCCTCCCCTGCGCTGCCAGCCCCCCGGCCCTGTCCCGCCGTGGGTTCGGCTCTGGCGTTGGGGCTCCGTGGTGACCGGCTGTCTCCTAAGGTGCTTAGGAGTGCTGTAATCCAGCTGGTGGGCTGCTAACGCCGGGCTGCAGCTTAGCGCCGGGGACGGTTTATGTAATGCGGGGCTGGCCCTAGGATCCCTGTGCAGCGGGGGTGGGTCGGGATTCCCCGGGGGGTGGGTGGAGAGAACCCCTCTTCTCCCCGTTACACTTCCCCCAGCCGAGGTGTTGCCGCCTCTCAGCGGTGGTGTTCCTCCTGCAGGGCCGGGAGCTGGCTGGCTTCCCTGGGGGTCCCTTGTACCCTCGAGACAGGGACATACTGTGGGGGGAAAGGATTGGTTTTTATTTTTGAAAGCACTAGACATTGGCCCCTGGTGGGGGGGGGGGGTGTTCCAGCCCCCATTGGCCAGATGTGGGGCAGCAGGGAAGGGGTTGGATATCAGTCCAGAGGGGTGCACTGGAGTGGGGTTGCCAGGCTCTGGGGCATGCAGTGGGGAGTCCTGGATTTCTGCTCCGGGGGGTGGTCAAGGTAAGGGGTGGGGAGGCCGAGTGTCCCGAAGGGGACTGTCCGTCCCGCTCGGCCCCGGAGCCCCGTCACGGCCCTGCTGCTCCCCGCAGGAGATTGAAGAGGATCGGAAGAAGGCAGAGCAGGAGGGCATCGCGGTGACGGGCTCGCGCCGGCTGCGCCACGCCGAGGAAGAGCCTGAGAGAAAGCGGGCTGACAAAGATCTCTCCGTCACTGTCCAGGTTGCGCTGTCCCCCGGGGTGAGCTCTGGGGCTGGCAGGCAGGGGGGAAGGCAGGGGAGGGAATGGATGGCCCCTGAGTGCATGGTGGGGCGGCACGGTAGAGTGGGGGGTGGAGGCACGGCTGCTGTGGAGGAGGCGAGGGGGCACTAAGTTGGGGTGCTACAGGGGAGGCGGGTGGGGAAGCGAGGCCATGAGGCACAGCTGTGGTCTAGCCCTGGCATTGTGCACCCTTCCTGGGCATCTCACCCTCTCCCCTGCCCGCAGGAGAAGCGTGTGGTCAGTGAAAGGAAGACTGCCGGCGCGCCCAAGGCCGGCCGCAGCCCAACTCCCCGGGGTGTAGGGCGGGTAGGCCCGTACCCCTCCAGCCGGTCGCCGCGGGCGGAGCAGCCCGACCTGCCTGTCTGGGAAGGGGCAGGCGGTGGTGGAGGAGATGGCATTTCTCCGGGCGAGCGGGGTGGACGAGGGCGCAGGCCACGAGGCCGAGGAGGGGCTGGCGCGGCTGCGGCAGCAGGAGACGCAGGCCCCGACAGGAAGTCCAAGGTATGGCGTGTCTTTCGGGCGCTTTGCCAGGCTGGGGCTCATTGATCAATAGTGCATCGCACGCGCGTTCACGTTCATTGCACTAGTGCTGGCACTGTGTATTGCTTTCTGGGGCAGGAGGCAGGTGCCACAGAGCACAGAGGGATGAAGCGGCGAGAGGCTCTTAAAGGACTCTTCCCGGGGTGGGACGTGGGGCCTTTCCTCTCTAGAGGGCACCAGCTATGATGTGGGAGCTGGCTGGCTAGAGGGGTGGGGAATGGGACGTAGAATTATAGAAATGTCAGGCTAGAAGGGACCTCCAGAGGTGATCTAGTCCAGCCCCCTGTGTGCAGGCAGGACCAAGGAAACGTAGACCATCCCTGACAGGTATTTGTCCAACCCATTCGTAAAGCTCTCCAATGATGGAGATTCCACCACCGCCTTTGGGCACCTGTTCCAGAGAGTTTGAAAGTCTCCCCGGGATTTCCTGATACTCCGTTATTCCCCATTTTAATTCAGACCAGTTCTCCAATGTATCAAGGTCATTTTGACTTGTAATCCTGGCCTCCAGAGCGCTTGTAACTTCTCCCAGCTTGAAACACAAACGCTCCATTGTCTGCATCACTAACAAAAATATCGTCTAATGCAGAACCCGGGACTGACTCTTGTGGGACCCCACTAGATACACCCTCCCGGTTTGGCAGTGAATCATTGATAACGCCCCTCTGAGTGCGGTCTTTCAACCAGTCGTGCACCCACCTTTGAGTAATTTTATCTAGGCCACGTTTCCCTAGTTGGCTTATGAGACTGGCACATGGGACTGTCACAAACGTTAATAAAATCAAGATCTAGCGTGTCTACTGCTTTCCCCCTCGTCTGCGAGGTCAGTAACCCCCTGCCAAAGAAGGAAATCAGGTTGGCTTGGCTTGATTTGTGCTTGACTGATCCATGCTCATTATTCCTTATAATCCTGGGGCCTTTCTGATCTGGCCCCAGAGCAGGGGACTGGCTCTCTTAGGGGGCTGGGGAATGGGCCTTGGGAACTTGCGGTGCTCTCACTGTCTTTTTCCCCCTCCACCCCCAGGAATGGGAGGAGCGAAGGCGGCAGAACATCGAGAAGATGAACGAGGAGATGGAGAAAATTGCGGAGTATGAGCGGAGCCAGCGGGTAATTGGGGACGGGGCAGGGTGGCTAGCCCGGGAAGCAATCCCTCAAAGGCTGCTGCAGTTACCGAGGGGTGCAGGTGGATGGTGGAAACAACCCCCTGCCCCCAGGGTCCTCCTGTGCTGAGCAACCTAGCACCCTCCTTGCACTGGGGCTGGGTGCAATGGGGGAGAGCCATGGCTGGAGTGCATGCGGATCCCCCATGGCTCTGGGCTGACCCCCCTCACCCCGTTTTTGCTGCTCTGCAGGACGGGCTGCACGAGAAGAACCCGGTGCGGAACTTCCTGGACGACCCGCGGCGCAGCGGCCCCTTCCAGGAGGTCGACCGCAAGGAGGGGAGCCGGCGGCACGTCCGCAACTGGGGGGGCCCCGACTTCGACAAGGTCAAGACGGGCATGGAGCGAGAGAAAGAGTGGCACACCCCAGTATGTACCTGTGGGGGGAGGTGTGTTAAGGGGGCCTTGTTCAGGGCTGGGGGGGCACTGGGGTTTGTTGTTAGCTGACTGATGCTGACAGGAGGCCTGTGTGTATTCCTGCCTGTTGTCACCCCCCCCGCCTCCCCCGACCAGCCAGAGGGAATGGGCCAAGGGGCAGGAGCCCCTGGGGGCAGGGGCTGTGTTGGGCCGGCGTGGGAGCACGTAGGGCGCGGTGGGGGACCCATGAGACGCTTTGAGCCATGACTCTCTCTCCCATCCCGCAGGGCCGCCGGCCGGGCCCCAAGAGCGGAGGGGCGCTGGACATGACGCTGTCCATGACGGGCCGGGAACGGGCAGAGTACGTGCGCTGGAAAAAGGAACGGGAGCAGATTGACCAGGAGCGGCTGGCGCGGCACCGCAAGCCCACGGGGCAGTGGCGGCGGGAGTGGGACGCCGAGAAGACAGATACCATGTAGGAGGGCGGCTGAGCTGGATTCCTGGGGCGGGAGGAGCAGGAGGGGGCGTGCATGGGCCCGAGCCAGGGGGTGGGAGGGGGGGTGGGAAGGACCTGTGGGTGTGCTGGTTCTTGGGGCCTGAGCTGGGTCGCTAGGGGGTGGCAGGGAGCTGACGTCCTGGTCTGGGTGAGGGGGTGGGGGTGTCGTCTGTGGCTGTGCTAACCTGGCACGCATCTTCCAGGTTTAAGGAGGGCTGCGGCACGGCGCCAGGACCAGACGTGGGTGCCAGGCGTGGTGAGTGTCTCCTGGCAACGCCCCAGCCTGGTGGAGAGGGGCTTGGGGGGCCTCCCCATGCGAATGGGGTGGGGGAATAATGGCCCTGGGGGAGAGAGCCAGGGGAGGGTGTCTGGGCGGGAGTTAGTCCCCCGTGGGGCAGCCCGAGCCCCAGGTGCAGGGAGGCTGCGGGTCCCTTGCTGGACAGCATGGGGCTAGGAGGGGGTGGATGCGGGGAGCTGCTCCCCAGCCCTTTAACCCCTGTTGCCCTCGCAGATGAGAACAAGCGCCCGCCCAAGCCGCCCACCTTTGGGGAGTTCTTGTCCGAGCACCGGGCTGAGCGCAGGAGGAAGGGCCGGGGCCGGCCAACGCCCACCAAGCCCTACAGGTGAGTCTGTTCTTGCCCTGCTGTGTGAAGGACGGGTCGGACGCCTGGGTCCAATCCCCAGCTCTGGGTGGGGAGTGGGGTTTAGTGGTTAGAGTAGGAGGCTGAGAGCCAGGACTCCTGGGTTCTGTCCTTATTAAAGCCACTAACTCCCTGTGTGACCAGAGGGGGGGCTGTTCTCACTGCACCTCAGTTTCCCCAGGGCCGGTGTGGGTTAGTTGGCCCCATTTGCTAGCGTGCTCATGCCCCGTAGCTTGTGGGGCAGTTGGTGTGCCTGCGCCGACTTGGGAACACCCGCTGGGCCTGGCGCCTGGGGGCTGGGTTTGCTCTCGGGGCCGGGGCTGGGTGGTGGATGAGGTTGGGGGAGCGTGTGGGCTGCACCGGGTCATTTTAAGCTTGGGGGGGCAGGCAGGGGAAGTTGGTGGAGTGGCAGGGCTGGCCTCAGCCTGGGGGTGGGGTTTGGCTCTGCGGTGCTAGGGGAGGGGCAGGTGTCGAATGGGACCTGGCCTGCGTCTGGCCCTCCTGACGCCTGTCTCCCCCTCTTCCCCCCCCCCCCCAGCATGCATGACGACCGGTGGGAAGAGAAGGACGAGGGGCCGGTGGCCAAGGAGCCAGAGGCCCGCCATGAGGAGCCGCAGGTAAGGAGGTGGGGTCCAGCCAAAGACATTCGGGGGGACGCCCCACCCCACCCCCCCACACCCTCTCCACAGGCAGCTCGACCTGCAGCTCTTCCCACTCCCCCTACAACTCCACAGCCTCCAGCACCCCTTCCCCCCCCCATCCCATCACTGGGACCCACCCTTCCTGGGGGGGTCGTGCCTCGCGGGATCGGGCCCTGTCATGCTGCCCCGACCCTTGCCGTGTCAACGGCCCTGTCCTGCCTCGTGTCAGCAGGTAGAGGAGCCGGCCACGGCTGCCCAGCTGCCCCTTGAGCCCCGGCAGCCCCCCGATGAGGACGAGGACCAGTGGGAGGACCTCAGTGAGGAGGAGGAGGAAGAGGAGGATGAAGGCCACCTCAGCTCATCGGGCGAGGAGGAGGAGGAGGAGGAGGCACCCCCCGTGGGTTCCCCCAAAGCCCAGCGGGCCCCGAAGGCCGGGCGAGGCCCAACTCCCAAGCTGGACATGCCCCCGCCGGGAGCTCGCTGCAGCTTGGGCAAGCCCCTTAGCCCCTTCTCCCCGGCCGAGGGCTACCGGCCCGTCTCTGACTGGGGCGAGGAGATGGAGCTGAACTCGCCCCGGGGTGGCGTGGGGGACAGCCCCCTGCAGGGCCCTGGCACCGCCCCCCTGGCCCAGGGGGCAGGGACCCCCGGGAGCAGTGCAGGTAAAGGGCCCCGGCTGGGGTGCTGGCGGGCAGGGGAGGCAATGTGTTGGAGCCTGTGTGCTGCCAGGGAGTCGGGGGCACATGTCTCAGGCTGGCATGGGTTGGGGCTGGTGATGCAAGGGGCGAGGCTCTGGCGTGGGACTTGGGTGGGGGCAGATGGGGAAGGGGTCATGGGGTGGGGGCAGGGAGGCCTCCCCCCAGGAAATAATGCTGGGGTGGGGCTGAGGAGCTGCCTGATTTCCCTGCAGGGCCGAGCCTGCCAGCCACGGAGCTGGGTGAGCGCCCAGGCAGGCAGGGCCCGGCGGAGGCTGCAGAGTGGGAGAAGCCGGCCCAGGCAGGAGACTCGATGGCGCTAGCGGCCCCTGGCAACATGGAGAGGCGGGAGCCGGTCACCCCCTCGGCTGGGAGCCCGGATGAGCCAGGGGTCCCCAAGCCTGTCGTGGCCCTTGAGACACAAGGTGCAGGGGGTGGGCAGGGTCGGGGCTGGGGGGGAGCCCAGGGCTTGCTTAGAACTGGCGGGAGGGGAGGCTATCATCTTCTCTTCCTGCCCCCCTGCACACACCCCGCTTTGGGCCTTGGGGAGCCTGGGGGGGAGAGGGCTCGCGCTGCCTGCCGGGCTCGGTCCCCCATCTGGGAGGGAGCCATGCACCCCCGGGCGGCGAGGGCATGGTGGGAGACTGCTCTCCCGCGGCCCCTTTCCCGCTAGGGGACCCTGGGAGCGGATCACTCTTCCCGCGGGGCGGTGGGGTCAGTTCGCCTGCTTGATGCTCTCTCCCTCCCTTCCCCAGGAGCCGCGGTGACCCCCAGCACGGAGGCAGCCCTGGGCACGGTGGAAATCACAGGATTTGAGCGGGTGTGTTTCCGTAAGAGCTCGCCCTCGACTGCCGGCCCCTAGCCAGGCTCGCGTGTGGGCGCTCTCTCTCTCTCTCTCTCTCTGTGTCCCTGTCTTGGTCCCTCGGCTTCTTCGCGGCCCCTGCTGGCAACGGCGCTCGCCGCAGACCAACCCGCCTGCCGTGCTCACTCCGGACGGCGGGGAGCGCCTGGCCACGGCCCCTTGTCAGGACTTGCTGGACGGATCCAAGGCCATGAAACCAGCCACGGGCTGGGTGGAGGCTACTGAGCGATCCTCTCCCTAGGGGCAGGGTGTGGTTGCCGGCTGCACTCAGGCCCGGCGTGGGGCTCTCCCGCCGGGCTCACTTAGGGGGCTGCTGATCCTGTAGGTCCAAGGGCGGGGGGCATGAGAGCCGGCGCACCCTGGAGCAGCAGCCGGGGCAGGGTAGCTCGTAACTTAGCAGGATCCCCTCTCTGGTGAGTGGGGCCATTCCCGTCGTAGTCCCCTTAGAAAGGGGGGAGGCGGGAGATCAGGGGGCCGGGCAGCGTCTGTACGTCTCTCTGGATCGGGCATTAAAGTCGCTCACCCCATGAATGGCCCAGGGACTGGTCTCTCCCTGTAGTTTGTAGTAAAACGTCGGCGCGGGGCCCGGGAACCATGGGGTGGGGGTGAGTGTTGCTGGTCCCAACCCCAAGGGGCCGATCCTGCAGCCTGGTCACGAAGCTGCTGCTTGTCTGTGACCTTGGCCGTGCCCTAAATGCTCCATGCCTGGGCCGCCCGGGCCGCTGGGGGTGGGAAGTGGAGCCGGAGATGCTTGTCCGCGCTAGTGGCATCTGGGAGGGGCCGTGTCACTGCAGGGTCTTCGGCGAAGGCAGCCCCAACCAAGACCCTCTCCCTTGCCCCCGACACCTCCCCTCTCCAATTCCCCGCCCTGGAGTGAGGCTTGCACCCTGATACAGGGAGATGAGCGAAGCCGCCCGCTGCAGCTGGGCGCTGGACGATGAGACACATCCAGGGTTAATCTTAACGACTGCCCTCCTTGGGGGGCCCCTCTGGGCCAGGTCCCCGTCTCCTCCCGCGGTGGCTGGTGGCAGGGCGGCGTTCCGCACCCGCTCGGTGCCAGCGTGCGTGGCCCTACCTGACGCTGGCGGGTCAGGCCTTTTCATGGATCCAAGGGGGCAGCTGTGGGTCCTGTGTCCTAGGCCGGGGCCTGACCTTGCTCATGGGGGTGGGGAATGAGGTAGGTGGAGGTGTGGTGGGAGGACATGGCGAAACAGCAGTTGCGATGCTGGCATCAGTCACCGAGTGGTGGCTTGTTGAGTGGCTTTAACTGCTGCGCCCCTCCCCCCTCCCCCAGCCAGGCGCTCTGCTGCTCGTGCTGGGGCTTGGGGGAGGCTCTGGCTGTGGCCAAGATTCAAGCTCACTGCATGTTCTCTCTGCCCGTTTGACAGGATGACCGAGAGCCCTGACGCCCCAGTAAAGCCAGGCTGCTCCCTCAGCGATTTCCGCAGAACTGGGGAGACACTTTCCAGAGCGTGGAGGCTTCCCCCCGCTGTGCTGGCATGATGTGCTTTGAGGCTTGGCCGTTTGGAAGTTGTCCGGGTTAACCTCCCCCCGGGGGCCCAGCCTGGGGGTGCCGGGGCTCAGGGCGGGGATGGTCTGGAGGGTTTATTCTGGAGTCTAGCGGGAATTGTGTGATGCTGAGCAGCCGTGTGAGGACCTTGTTCCTGGAAGTGGGGCGAAAAGTCTGGGGTCCGCCATGCATCTGTCCCCCAATGTGGGGGGTTCAATGAACCTCCTCTGCTGGAGTCTGGGAAAGGCCGTGGTTGGGGTGTGGGTGTGCGGGCTGCGTACAACTGCACAAAGCTCTAATGGGATTAGGGAGTGACCCACTTCCCCCTGGAAAGGCCGGGCCCCTCGCTCTCTTGCTGGGGGCTGAGGCACTTGGCAAACACTGTCCAAACACTACGTGAGCTGGAGGCCCTTCTCCTCCCCTTGTCCCCGCAAGCCCCTGACTTCTGTGCTGGGAGGGCTGCGGCGAGCTGTCCTTTGCCCCTTCCCCTGTCACCCTCTCAAGGGGCTGCCCTGGAGCCCCAGTTCTCAAGCCTTTCTGCTGGGCTGAGCTTTCGACCCCACTGCGGGGCGCCGGTTTCGCCCACCCGTGTGCACGGTGTTAACCCTTTCCCTTGGGGGTGGAACTCCTACCCTGATCGCTGGAGGCAGGAGCCTTAGCTGAGAGGTTTCCACTCCCCGGTGCTGCCCTGGGAAGCTTCCGGCTCCTGTCGAATTCTCCCGCGCTCCTGCCCGGCCGCTTTGGATCATGTAAAAGCAATGCAAATGTATCTGAATTTTCTTATAATAAAACCTTTCTGAAGCCACCGGGCCTGGGTGCATTGGGCGTTGGGCTTTTCTGGGGCTGGGCACGGGCAGGGCCGCTGGAAGTGTCGCTCGGTATCTGTGCGCTGTAGCAAAGAGAATGCAGTTTAAGGGGTGGGTGGGGTGGGGAATGGGACTTGATAAATCTGTAACAGGAGTAGCCTGTGCTCTGGGGATGGGTGACGTCAGAGGAGACCCTTTGCTTGGGTACGCTCTCACTGTGGGATCCATCGGGCCAGCCACAACTCCCACCTGAGACAGAAATCTGCAGCCCTGACCACCTGTGCAGAGGGCCCTGTTAAACCCAGTGTCCTGGCCAGATGGCAGCTTTTGATAATGAGCCTAACCCACCCTCCCCCTTGAAAGTTTAAAGTTTAAAGCTGTGGCTCTATTCTAAGCGGTGGTGCAGCGTTGCTGTAAGGCCGTTACAGCTGCTACCCTTGAGATGGCTGTACGAGGTCTCTGCCCGCCGCTTGTATGTGACTTGACATGTGTAAAGCCCAGTATGATCCAATGGGCGAAGGGCGCGGGATAAACGTAATGGGGCTGGCGGAACCAGCAGGAGCAGGCCGCTAGCGGGATATCTGCTTGACCTTGTTGCCAAACTTGGTTTCAAATGTAGTTAATAGGTTTAATTTCCTGCGCATCAGCACCCCCAGTTGAGGCCCGAAGAGGGCGATGCTGTTATGTGTGAGGAATAAACAGCAGGATCCTCAGGGAGACAAGGCAATATGCCCTGTTTATTGTGAGCATTACAGTTTTCCACACCAGAACCCATTTCCTCTATTTCTAAAACCCATTGAAACACACACACGTTCTACAAAGAGGGTTAGTCACCAGATTCAGTTGCTCCTGTTAGTCCACTGGCCCGGGGGCTAAGGGACAAGGGAGGGATGGAGCACGGGTCGGCCGTGTGCACCGACGCTCCTGGAGGATGATTGTAGAACCAAGCCCAAAGACTTCATCTTTTTGTCCCCTTTTTATAGGGGGAAGCTCTTCCGCCACGTGATGGGTTTTGCTCCGTCCTGCTGTATCTGCAGCTGCATTCTGGGGTGATTATCAAGTGATCAGGTGTTACGAATATCATCCATATTTTGCAAGCATGACCATTGTTTTTATCTACCGCAATTCATCATCTTTTCGTCCTTCGAAGTAGACCCCCGGGGCTATCGGGGTGGGTGTTCTTCGGCCAACTGGGTCGTAAAAAGTTGTTCTCTTTGCTCCCTTAAACATTCGCGGCTGGCGTCTTCCTCTGTACATACATACATCACTCACTCATCCTTTCACGCGCTAATCTCAACGTTCAGCTACATATGATCGAAAGACTCAAATGTCCTTCAGAAATAGCTTCTCTTCTGATCTGAAACATTGTCTAGTATTACAAAAGTCAGTCCATTTAACAATGGGGGCTTCTGTTTTAGTACATATACTGGTTTTACTTTAAAACCAATCTTCCAAACACATGTGCTCAGCAATAACGCCGGTTTCTCAGCCAGGATCTTTGGTAACTTTACAAACCGGATCATCAACGACCAGAGGATGGTTTCAAAAAGAAAACGACGTTATCAGTAGCTAGTGGATTTCTGTCACATACGCTGGAAGGCTCGCCTGAGGCTGACACTTCTGTGTGCGCGGGGCCCCTCTGCAATTACCATCTTTGTGGTGAATAGATTTGGGTTTGCACTGGTCTGGAGATGGCTCTGTTAGATGAGCTGAGGATGCACCATGCACCATCATTTACCCCACTGCAGAGCGTAGCGCTTCTGACTGGTGGGTGTTTCACTGGTGTAAAGAGCGGGGCCCCACGGCCCAGAGCAATGTAGGTGACACCCAAAATCCCATCGTGCAGCTGCACTGGGGGATCAATCCCAGATCTCCTGCCCAGCCGCCTTCTCCGGAGGAATGGGGGCAGACGCTGCCACATCCGCCCAGCTCCTCTATGGGCTGTTCCTCATCTCTGATCTCTCTCCCTGCTTCTAAGGACTGAACTAGGCAATTGGTCTGCAGAGTTCCTTGAGCTTCCTGTTCACGACATGGTATAAAACATCTGCCTTCTTTGCAACCCTTCAATGCTTGTGAGAATTGCTGGCAGTGCAGCCCGGGGGTCTGGGCCACACGGAGTGAGTACTTGCTCAGCTATGCTCTTGGGGGAGTGGGGAACGGCCGGTCCCATCGGGCAAATGCTGGTGTCTTCCTTGTAGCGCTTTGCACGCGGCTCCTCCAGTCTCTGGCTGGTTAACCCAGACAGGCACAAATTGCCAGGAATATTAGATGGTTTAGGCCTTGAAGTTTGTTATTAAGCTGCTCTGGGGGTTACTGAAAGGGGTCTGATCATGGGAGGGGGGTCTGTCAGAATCTGGGAACAGCGGCTTGAGTAAGACCGTGCTCAAAGTGCCCCCCCTTCAGCCTCCCACTTTCAGTGCTGGCTCAGGGCTGTTACCCCTAGATCATTTGCTTCCCCCCCCAATCCTGTGGGCTTGCTCTGCTAGTCTGCCCACAGATTGCCCGTACCCCACAAATCGACCCCACCCCGGCAGTGCCTGCTCCCAGTCCAGTTGTGTCCCAGAGAAGGATTTGCCCCCGCCATGGTGTCTGCATTGGGCTGTGGGAGCTGGACCACTGAAGTGCGTCAGCTAGGCTGCGGTTCAGGGGGTGGGTTGTTGGAACAGGGTCGGGAGGTTTGTCTGTGGATGGCCCGTCTGTTCTGTTTGATGCTGACCGTTCTGCCATCCTCGCGCTCTCTTCTCCAGTGGGCAACTATTATTCTACACGACAACGGAAAAGCCTTACGCTGCCTCTGCACCGGAATGCTTTTTGGTATAACTTAAGGTGTGAATTTAAAGCGATGTGGCTACACTGGGGTAACCCCCGTGTAGACACACTTGTTCTATAACAGAGCAGCTCCTTTTCAGTTTAGTTGGGGTTGCTGGGGAAGGAGTTCAAGCTAACCAGAAAAAGCCCCTTACCTTTATACTCCCCCCCCACCCTTGGTGGCTTATCCCAGTATAACTAAATTGGTAGAACTGGTCAAACTTTCCTTTGTGGACCAGGCTTTGGATTTGCCTCTGGAGCCAGGACTTTTTCCGGTTCCGCTCTCTATTTTAGTTAAAATATTTCGAGTCACCCTTTTTGGCAGCTAGAGACCCCGTCTCTCGTTGGACCATGTTTCACGCAGCCTCGTTTCCTGCCAGTTCTACTGGAATGCCATCCCACACTCCCCGACCAGCTCGCTCTGACGTGTGTCTAATGCCAGTGGCCGGGCTAGGTCACCCTCCACCCCTATTCCCTGAAGTTAGGACGACCCAGCCTATTCTGAGCTCTGGCATGAGTGATCGCTGTTTTTACCAAACGCTTCCTTTCGGAAATCAGATTGCTCTGTGGTTAGAGAACCTGCAGCATTGGTGCTTCCATCTGCCTTGGGCATAGAGCCTCATTTCTGCACATTTAGCTCAGTTAGCAACTTTATGGGCTGACGCACAGTTGCCTGCTCTGGCCACTAATCTCTTCTGCCCTCCCAGAGGTGGGAGCAGAACCCAGGAGTCCTGGCTCCCTTGTGTAACCGCTCCCCGCCCAGAGATGGGGACTGAATCCGTGAAGCTGATGCTGTGCTGTCAATCATATTATCGTCCCCCACCTAAAGCAGGGGAGATGCTGAACTCAGGCACTTCTTGCTGTCCACAAGGGGCCCTTCTCCGGGCTGCAGCCAGCAAAAAGCATCAATCAGAGCGGGGCTTAATGATCTCTTTGCACCAAGGGCCCGATCCTGTCCACATTGTGGGACCCCCCCCCCCCCCCCCCCCCCCCACAGATCAGGGCCCTTCCTTGGATACAGTGCTTTATAAACAGAGGTTGTTTTTTCCTTCCTGCCCAATTACATGGGCGCTGCGGTTTCATCATGGAAAGGAAGCAAAATTGTGCAACTGGCTCCAAGCTGCAGAATTGTCCTGCAACTGGGCAGCCCGGGAACACAACCCAGAGCCGCTGGTGCCCAGGTCATTAGCCCCCAGTGCGCATTCAGTGACCTGTGCAAAAGGCGCTCAGGGGCCTCAGTCCAATTGCCTGTGCAC
This sequence comes from Mesoclemmys tuberculata, assembly GCA_007922155.1. NCBI lineage: Eukaryota > Metazoa > Chordata > Testudines > Chelidae > Mesoclemmys > Mesoclemmys tuberculata. Next base: position 703,100 of record ML675709.1, read on the forward strand.
GGTTTGGCACCAGATGGGCTCCTGGGGGGAGGTCCAGCAGAGAGGCCAAGGACGGACGTCTTGTCTGCTCTGGCAGTTCCAGCTGCCCCAGTGCAAACTGCACTCAAAGCTGTGATCTGCTCTCCAAGCTGGAGCAGTGCAAATGAGGGCGTAGCTGTCCTAGGCTAGGGGTTTGCATGGGGGCAGCAACACCAGGAACGGTCATCGGGGCAAATCCTCACTGCAGTCCATGGAGAGACGATGGACCCCAGCTCAGCCAGCGGGGGCCTAGCCAGCAGGATCCTGGAGGTGGGCATGGGGGAAGCTGTCCTGGTGGCACCTATGCAGCGAATTTGCTTTTTTCAGCGCCAAATTCACACATGCGAATTTTTGCAGATTAAAGTTAAAAACAAACCAGTGAATGATGCCAGCGGCTCCGAGCCCTGTCTCCATCCACAGCCCTGCAGTTCGGGGCTCTGAGCCTGACACACACCAGAGGGCTGCTAGTTTGGGGAAAGGAGGATGGTTCAAAACCAGGAAGATTCTCAAGGGCAGGTTCATTTGGGGGGGTAGGGATAGTGAGGAGAAAATGAACCCTAATACTTCATGATCTTTAAGCGGAGGTCTGGGTGACACTGACGGGAAACGTAGCTCTTCCCTCCCAATTTGGATTAGGCCAGGAGCCCTTCCTGCATGGTATCGCATCTGCGACAGCGGCCAGCATGATCTAACTCAGAGAAAGGTGTAAAAATCCTGGTAGTTCTAGGACAACCTGTCCACACAGGAAAGTCTGCCCTCCCCGGCGCCTGTCAGTTAGTTTAGATCCCTGCCACGCTTCCTGAATTCTTTCCAATGCGATGCCAGATGGCCCCGGGCCCGGGCGTACAAACATTCAAATCTTTAAAAAAAAATCCTACTCAGCTTCTGGCCTTGCTGAGATCTTGTGTCCGTCAGTTCCACAGGCCAAAGCGGATCTGGGTTTTAATAAAGCAGTGCCGTGATGGTGCTGTTCCTGCAGGGTGGCAGGAAGTGACCGGAATTTCCATTTTATTGCTTGTTTATAGGATACAGAGCCTGCGGGAGAATGAACGTCACCGATTTGTACGACGACTACGATCCTGATTCATATGCTAACTTCACTGCGCCCGACTTTGACATGATTGCTCCGCCGTCTTTCCAGCTGACCCCAATCCTGTGGGCGTCTCTGGTTCTCTACTCCCTCGTCTTCCTGCTGGGGGTGCTGGGGAACGCGGCTGTCATCTGGGTGACGGGCTTTGGGATGCAGCGCACGGTGAACACCGTCTGGTTCCTCAACCTCGCTGTGGCAGACCTGCTCTGCTGCTTGGCGTTGCCCTTCCTGGCCGTGCCCGTGGCCCGCGACAACCAGTGGAAGCTGGGTGACTTCGCCTGCAAGCTGCTCCCATCCCTCACCATCCTGAACATGTTTGCCAGCGTCCTGCTCCTCACGGCCATCAGCGTGGACCGCTGCATCCTGGTGACCCGGCCTGTCTGGTGCCAGAACCACCGCACGACCCAACTGGCCTGGGGCCTGTGTGGGGCAGCCTGGCTCCTGGCTCTGCTAATGACCCTCCCGTCCTTCATCTTCCATCAGACTTGCTTTGACCCATCTTCCAACAAAGTGACCTGTGGCGTGGACTATGCTCGAGTGACCGGTCGCCCGCTCATGGTCGAGGTCTTTGTCGCCGCCTTCCGCTTCGTCACCGCCTTCCTGATCCCCCTCGTGGTCATTGCCACCTGCTACAGCCTGGTTCTGGCCCGAGTCCAGAGGAGCCGCTTCGCCTGCTCCCACAAGACCGTCCAGGTGATTCTCGTGGTCATCGTCAGCTTCTTCGTCTGCTGGCTGCCCTATCACGTGGTGAGGCTGATCCTGGCCACGCAGAAGCCCCACACAAACCTGTTCCAAACCACACACTATTCCAACCCCCTGATCGTGGGGCTGGCCTACGTCAACAGCTGCATCAACCCCGTCATCTACGTCATCATGGGCCGGGATTTCAAGGACAAGTTCCAGCGCTCGCTGAAGACCATCCTCCGCAACGTGCTGGGCGAGGACTCGCTCCTTTCCAGACGCGAGAGCAAGACGAAGACCAAATCCACGCTGGAGACCAAGTCCTCGGCGGAGGAGAGGAGTGTCAGTGTGTGAGCCGGGGAACCGCTCCTGTGGAGACTCCCTTTCCTCCTCCCTCCCACCCTCCGGAGCAAGCTGGGTTTGTCATCTGTCAGGAAACCACAGACTCCCTTTCTCTCGCGGTAGTTACCCTCGGGGGTGGGGCGTGCACAGAGACCCCAGGCAGCCACCGCCCCGCACCCAGGCTGGGGGTTGGAGAAGATGGTGATTTAATGCCCATAGCACCACATTGAAATTTGCATCATGAATATTCATTCTCCTATTTCCCCAACATCAAAGCCTTTGGCACCTCACTCCCCTCTCCATCCCCCACTGGCTCCTGCCTTGATTTCCCCCAGTCTCCAGTTCCTCACATCCCCCTGCCCCCAATTCCCTCTCCAGCCCCTCCTGCCCAACAAGCCACTGCCCATAGAGACGTGACTAGAGGGACACCCCACATCATATGGCCCGGAATCGCTCTACAAGCACATCTCCATGGCTCTAGGCCACACTCTGGGTGGGTCTCCTCTCTGGCTAGGGGCCTCTCTGGGGCTGGCAGATTTCCAGGTCTATTCTAAGGTTGGGGTCCTCCATGAGGCTAACTAGAGAGATGGGGTGTATAGCGGCTCACCCGGGCAGAAGCCCTGCAGAGGTGCCCTGGCTGATTCAGAATGGAACTGGTGGCCCCCAGCACTGAAAGCCTGGGCCCCTCTCCCCCAAGCTATGGGAGCAACTTCTCTGCTGGGCAGCAGTAGTAGCCTGTTAGCCTTTTACACAAAACAGCCACTAGAAGGCGACAGAGCCCTGGCTCTCCCTGCCCCTCATGCAGTCGCAGGCACCAGCGCAGGGTGTGGAGTGCAGCTGGGAATGGGGCAGCGTTTGGGCACGCCCTTTGCATGGGTGCGGCAGAGCAGCTCAGAGCCAGGGGCCCATGTGTGTCCATGCAAGCGGCCCCCATGCAACCTGCTGCAAACAGCCGCCAGCGGGGGAAGATTCCAGGAGAGTTTCGGTCCTTCTGTGCCCGTTGTCAGACACTCTGAATTTTCTGTAACTTTCTCCCTTCGGGGGCTGGAATTTTCCCTCCCTGGAGGAGATTCATTTTTGGTGCAAACCAACCCCCCCCATTCGTGAGCCATAATCATGAGCAGTGCCCCGCAGGGTCCCCATCCCGGCAGGGCTGGTGTTTGGCTGTGTCTGGGGCGAGGGCGGTGGGCAGGAATTGAAGCCAGGCACCCCAGAGCTGGGGATGGCAGTGGGGATCTCTCTGTTCCCCAGAGGGGAGGGACGGCACCGGTGCCAGGAGGCGGATGGGGCAGAAGCTGGCCGAGGGAGTGCTCTCTAAGGGTGGAGGCTGCACAAGGCTCTCCCCCCTTTTCTCTGCAGATTCCTTGGAGGCTGAGAATAGGACATGCCCCCCGCTCCCCCAGCCTCACATTCACTGGGGGGGCCTGGGTCGGGCTCTGTGCTCCGAGCCCTGGTACCCCCAGCTTTTAAGGGGGGCAGGGAGAGGGCTCCGTCTCCGGGGGGGGGGGGGAGGGGGGCGGGCTGGGCCCCGGGGAGCGGGGGGAGCTTCGGGGGGCGGGTCGGGGGCCGAGCCTAGCGCGGGGCGGGGAAGGAGCGGGCCGGGCGCGGCCGGGCAGTGCCAAGGGCCCCCGGGCGCAGCCGCGATGAAGCCGCGGGACGGAGCCGGGCCGGGGCCGGCCGGGGAGCGGCCGCGGGGGGCCGGGAAGCTGCTGCTGGGGGGCGGCCGGGCCCCCCCGCGCTGGCTGCGCGTCGCCACCGTCTGCGCCTATTTCCTCTGCGTCTCGCTGGCCGCCCTGCTCCTGGTGCTGTTCTACGGGCTGGTCTGGGCGCCCCGCGGCCCCCCGGCCGGCAACGGCACCGAGCCCGCCCCGGCGGGGACCCCCCCGCAGGCCCTGCCCGCCGCCCCGCTCCGCCACTGCAGCGGGCCCCCGAGCGGCGCGCCGGAGCGGGGCCCCCCGGCGCGCACGGGCTGGAGAGGCCGCGGGGGCCCCTCGCCGTGAGGATCCGAAGCCGCCGGGGATGGAGCGGCCCGGGGGGGTCCCCCGCGGCGGGACGGAGCCGGGCCGGGGCCCGCCGCCGTGGGGCGAAGAGCCGGGGGGCCCCTGGGCGGTGCGTAAAGGGCTCGCCACGGCCGGGGCGCGCCGGGGACCCGGGAGCCGCGCAGCCGGAGCCGCAGCGCGGCCGGTCCCTCTCCCCGCTCCGCCGCCGGGCGAGGCGCCCACAGCAGCCCCAGCCGAGCCCAGGACCGCGTCGGGGGCTTCCCGGGCCCGAGGGAGCCGCCCTCGTCCTCGCCAGGCCTGCGGCGCCGGGGCAGCGGGGGAGGAGCAGCTCGGCCGGGCGGAGAAGAGCCTGGGCGGCCCAGGTTTGCGGCAGGAGGGCCCCAGGCGTGCGAGCAGGAGAGGCTCGCCTGCCCCTCAGGGCACCGCCGGGGTGTTTGTGTGGTCAAGGCAATAAACCCCTCCAGACTCCCCTCCTCCACAGGGCGGGGGCTTGGGGCTCAGCAGGTGCTGTATCTCTGTCTGTCCTTGTCTGTCTGTCTGTCTAATAAAGCAGCCCTGCCTCTGGGGTCAGCCATTCAAACTTCCCTTGCTACAGGAGGGAGTGGGGGGGGGAGCAGAGGGGTGACGGGGTGCGTCAGTGCGACCCCCCCCACACCTCTCGCCACCCTGCGGGGCTGGCGGCGCCTGGGCGGAAGACCTGTGCTGGGGGAGGAAGCAGTTTGTGAGGCTGGAGGTTGGGTGGGTTTCTGTGGCCTGTGCTACGCAGGAGGTCAGACCGGATGATTGAAGGCTGTAGAATATATGGGGTGGAGAAAGGGACTTTGTAAAGTGTCCTGTGGGGCAGTGTTAGGGTGAGAGCCCCCTGCCCCACAGGGGCACAGAACGGCTTTGGGTCCCTGCTGTTCAGGCTCACCAGGGAGAGGAAAATGAGCCAGGCTCCCTCAATTCCACCAGCTTTCCCGTGCTGGGCCATGCATGCCAGGACTCGAGCTTCACAGCTCGGGGGGATGGTGGGGTGCCATGGGGCTATTCAACCCGCAGCATGGCATGAGCTCAGGGCCATGTCCTGTCCTGAAACTGGACAGTAGCAGGTGTATAAACTGATTGGGGATGTGTGAAAGGAATCTTTTCCCCCCCACGCAGCGGGACACATGCCTGCAGAACTCACGGCCACAAGAGGCCGCTGAGACCAAGCGCTTAGGAGGGTTCAGAAGCGGTTTGGATATTTTGTCTGTCTGATCAGAGTTACAGGACTAAAAACAAACCACAAGCAAACTCCAGGATCACTGGCAGGGAGAGAGACCTCCCGCTTCAGGAGTCAGCCCGTCTCGGGAGGGACCTTCTTCCTTGGGGGGCGCATTTAACCCATCACTGGACAGCTATGTGCACCCGCCTTCCTCTGGACCTGGATGGAGCCCGCCCTGATTGTCCTGGCCATTCCCACGCTACAGGCCCCATTCCCTGGCAGAGAGAGTGGTAGAAGCTGCCATTTATTTGCACCGTCCCCAAAGCCTCTTTGCATCAGTCTCTCCTGAGGTCTGGAGCCTCAGGAGCACCTCGCTGGGACCGTGTTTGGCAGGAGTTTGGGCCAGCCAAGGTGCCAGGTGGGAAGCCCCCTTGAACAAGCGATCCCCTGGGACGCACAATGGAGACGGATTCTCAAAGGGTGAAATTCACTCCGGGCAGAGGGGCCAGCAAGACGCCCCGGTGCCACCTTCCCTTCCCCACTCAGGCCTCGGCACTGCATAAAATCCTCTCCCCGCCACCTAGGCCCAGGTGCTGCTTAGCCCCCCCAGCTGCTCTGTCTTTAGTCTCTCTGTGCTGCAGCAATGGCCTATGCTGGAAATCGATGGATGCCATTCCCTGTGCCAGAGCTGGGGTGTGTCCCCAATGCAGCCGTTCCCAGAGCTGCTGTGTTGAGCCGGAGAGTGGCACGGCTGGCCGGGGGTGCAGCCAGCGTGGGAAACGGGGCTTCCCCAGGGTGCAGAGAACAGAACTTGGGAGCCCTGTTGCTCTGGCCATGAGATCCTGCTTGAAACCATTAGCTCCTCTGCTTAGAGCTGGGGGTAGGACCCAGGAGTCCTGGCTCCTGGTGGGGGAGGTGGGCCTCCAGGTGGCTAATGAAGATCAGGAGTGAGGCTGGCCCCAGGTGCCTATTTTCACTCACTCAGGTGCACAGGTGGAGTTTCTCAGGTAGGAAAGCAGAGGCAGCGATGGCAGAATCAGGCCTGAAGTGTCCCCCCCCCATCCGGCTTGGCTAGCAAAGGCCTCTCAGCTGGGAGGGGCACAGGCAGCTATCCTGAGTTCCTGTCCCTGCTCTGGGTGGGGTGTTGCTGTCCGAGGTCTCTCTGCTTCCTTTTCTCCTGTGGAAGGAGCTGGGGTTGGGGTTGTCTTTTATGCACCCACCCACCCCTATCTGCCCCCCTTTGCTGCAGCGTCTGCAGAAGAGAAGGTGTGAATGGGCCCCGGGACAGTGTTCCCTCCCTCCGGGCAGGGCTGAGGTGTGGCAGTGGGGTTTGGCTTCTGTAGGTAGGGTCCATTGCCAGGTGCTTGCAGCCTGGCAGAGGGTACGGGGCACTTGCCCACCCAGATGCTGCAGCAGAAAGCAGGTTGAGATGAGGTTTCTGCAAAGGGAGACTCTCTCCGGCCCCGGACAGGCCTCAGCTGCCCACACAATCTGCAGCGATTTGGCTGCAGGCGGCAGACAGGTGCCCCACCATGCATCAGGGGCTCTGGGCGGTTGGGGAGGAAGGCTCGTGTGAGCCAAAACCTCGCCCACTTGGCTGTTAATCTTCCCAGGGGTGCAATTCTGCTCCAGACAGGACCTTCTCAGCTCTCCTGAGCCTGACTCGTCTGTCTGCGCGGGGCCTCTCTGCAACCACCGTCTCCGTCGCGAACAGATTTGTGCGTGCGCTGGTCTGGAGATGGCTCTGTTAGATGCGGAGCTGAGGATGCACCATACGCCGTCATTTACCCCACTGCAGAGCGTAGCTCTCCTGACCGGTGGGCGTTTCACTGGGGTAAACAGCGGGGCCCAACAGCCCAGAGTGATGTGGGTGACACCCAAAATCCCATGTAACCCTTCTGCCAGAGTCGGCAGCAGCAAGGGCCGGGTTCTATATCGAGGGGTCCCTGTCACTGATACACCACCAAACTGGCTCGAGCCCCCACCCAGTCCCCTGGGAAATCACACACTATCCCCTGGACGCCCCAAAGGGCAACACTTCCCCTCTCACGAGCACAGAGTCTGAGTGTAGAAAGTAAACCTTTTAATAACAGAAGAGAGATGACACAGCCCTGGTTTGGGAAACAGTGCGAACAGAATTCATGAACTCAATGAGCCCAACCCACCCCAGAGTACGGGGCGTGTCCTTCGCCTCCCCCTTCGCGCCTTCCCCTGGACTGACCATCGTAGTGTCAACGTCCAATTGGGGCTCAGCCTGCCCCTCTGCAACTTCCACTGGCCACCGGCTGACCAGGCCTCCTCCATGGCTGTCTCCTATTGCCTCCTGGCCTTGCCAAGTCCCTAGCCGCTGACCACACCTGGCTTGCACCGATCGCTCCAGGCTCCCGCTGACCACCGGTGCCAACTGACCCAGCTTTGTCAGTTGTCAGGCAAGGTGTCCCAGGCTCTCTAATAGTTCGCCTCTTAGTGAATCTCAGCTTGCAGTGATCCAGCTCTTAGTGACTTTCAGCTCATGGTAAACCTTCTGCTGACACAGAAGCGATGTCCCTGTTTTCAGGAAACAAAGAGGCTCCAAGAGGAGTCGTTAATTCTACCTTTTAACAATGGGAGGAGATCATCACGCCATGCCTGGCAGCAACCCTTTCCCAGGGCGGGTGCAATCCCAATAGGAGATTCCTCATATCTCCCCCACTTTACAATGCTGAAACATCTGTCCGCCTCCTTCGTGGCACTCTATTTAGTTTAGGTAAAGTATTTTATCAGAACAGGCTAAGCACAGTTTTGCTGACATCTGTTCATACAACTGAAGGACAACATTTCATCACCCCAGCAGTTAACACAAAAGTGGTTTGTAGCCCCAAACCAGCCATGCTAACCATTGCCCATTATGCTCAGCACCTAGGGGTGCTTATCCATATACGGTGAATTATGCTAAATACTTAATTGGACTCATGCAGATACAAAGCCCATGCAAACAAAGTGCCCCCCTCCTTTCAGCTGACTGAGCAGGAGAGAGACCCACTCAGACTGTCTGAGCGGGGGGGAGTTCCACTAAAACCTCCCTTACCCCCATCATGTGTAGCTGCACTGGGAGGTCAATCCCAGATCTGCCCAGCTTTCCTCTCCGAAAGATATGGGCTGAAAGCTGCCACCCAGGCCCAGTTCCTTTATGGGCTGTTGCCCATCTCTGATCTCTCTCCCTGCTCCTAAGGGCTGAACTAGGCAATTGGTCTGTAGAGTTCCCCGAACTTCCTCTTTTCCACGGTATAAAAGGTCGGCCTTCTTCGCAACCCTTCAGTGCTTGTGAAAATCGCCTGCAATACAGCCCGGGAGTCTGGCCACACGGAGTGAGTACTTCCTTAGCTACGCTCTTGGGGGAGTGGGGAACGGCTGGTCCCATCGGGCAAATGCTGGCGTCTTCCTTACTGCAGGCGGCTCCTCCAATCTCTTTGGCTGGTTAACTCAGACAGGCACAAATTGCCAGGAATATTAGATGGTTTAGGCCTTGAAGTTTGTTATTAAGCTGCTCTGAGCGTTGCTTAAAGGGGTCTGATCACAGGGGGGTCTATCAGAGTCTGGGAACAGCAGCTTGAGTAAGACTGTGCTCAAAGTACCCCCCCTTCAGCCTTTCAGTGCTGGCTCGGGGCTGTTACCCCTAGATCGTTTGCTTCCTGCCCAGTCCTCTGGGATTGCTCTGCTAGTCTGCCCACAGATTGCCCGTACCCCACAAACCGACCCCACCCTGGCAGTGTCTGCTCCCAGTCCAGTTGTGTCCCAGAGAAGGAATTGCCCCCGCCATGGTGTCTGTATTGGGCTGTGGGAGCTGGACCACTGAAGTACATCAGCTAGGCTGTGGGTCAGGGTGTGGGTTGTTGGAACAGGGTCGGGAGGTTTGTCTGTGGATGGCCCGTCTGTTCTGTTTGATGCTGACCGTTCTGGCATCCTCGCTCTCTCTTCTCTAATGGGCAACTATTATTCTACACGACAACGGAAAAGCCTTACGCTGCCTCTGCACCGGAATGCTTTTTGGTATAATTTAAGGTGTGAATTTAAAGTGATGTGGCTACACTGGGGTAACCCCCGTGTAGACACACTTGTTCCATATCAGAGCAGCCCCTTTTCAGTTTAGTTGGGGTTGCTGGGGAAGGAGTTCAAGCTAACCAGAAAAAGCCCCTTACCTTTATACCTCCCCCTCCCCCTTGGAGGCTTACCCCAGTATAACTAAATTTGCAGAACGGGTCAAACGTTCCTTTGTGGACCAGGCTTTAGATTTGCCCCTGGAGCCGGGATTTTTTCTGGCTCCGCTCTCTATTTCAGTTAAAATATTTCAGGTCACCCTTTTTGACAGCTAGAGACCCCGTCTCTCGTCGGGCCATGTTTCACGCAGCCTCATTTCCTGCTGGTCCCGCTGGAATGCCATCCGTGTGCACCCACAGACCCCGACCAGCTCGCTCTGACGTGTGTCTAATGCCAGTGGCCGGGCTAGGTCGCCCTCCACCCCTATCCCCTGTAGTTATGATGACCCAGCCCGTTTTGAGCTCTGGCACATGACTGCCGGGTTTGCGAAACTCTTCCTTTCGGAAATCAGATTGCTCTGTGGCTAGAGAACCTGCAGCGTTGGTGCTTCCATCTGCCTTGGGCATAGAGCCTCATTTCTGCACGTTTAGCTCAGTTAGCAACTTTATGGGCTGATGAACAGTTGCCTGCTCTGGCCACTAAACTCCACTGCCCTCCCAGAGGTGGGAGCAGAACCCAGGAGTCCTGGCTCCCTTGTGTAACCGCTCCCCGCCCAGAGATGGGGACTGAATCCGTGAAGCTGAAGCTGTGCTGTGTCACATTATCGTCCCCCACCTAAAGCAGGGGAGATGCCGAACTCAGGCACTTCTTGCTGTCCACATGGGGCCCTTCTCCGGGCTGCACCAATCAGAGCGATTTCTTTGTACCAAGGGCCTGATCCTGTCGGAATTGGGCCCCCCTCTGGGGTCAGAGCCCTTGCCTGGATACAGTGCTTTATAAATCGCGGTTGCTTTTTCCTTCCTGCCCCAATTACACGGGTGTTGCGGTTTCATCATGGAAAGGAAGCAAAGTTGGGTAATGGGCTCCAAGCTGCAGAGCTGTCCTGCAACTGGGCAGCCCAGGAACACAACCCAGAGCCGCTGGTGCTCAGCTCATTAGCCCCCAGTGCGCATTCAGTGACCTGTGCAAAAGGCGCTGAGGGGCCTCAGCCCAGTTGCCTATACACGGTTTGGCACCAGATGGGCTCCTGGGGGGGTCTGCTCTGGCAGTTCCAGCTGCCCCAGTGCAAACTGCACTCAAAGCTGTGATCCGCTCTCCAAGCTGGAGCAGTGCAAATGACGGCGTAGCCGTCCTAGGCTAGGGGTTTGCATGGAGACAGCAACACCAGGAACGGTCATCGGGGCAAATCCTCACTGCAGTCCATGGAGAGACGATGGACCCCAGCTCAGCCAGCGGGGGGGCTAGCCAGCAGGGTCCCGGGGGTGGGCATGGGGGAAGCTGCCCTGCTCGCACCTATGCAGTGAATTCGCTTTTTCCAGTGCCAAATTCACACATGCGAATTCTTGCAGATTAAAGTTAAAAACAAACCAGTGAATGATTCCAGCGGCTCCGAGCCCTGTCTCCATCTGCAGCCCTGCAGTTCGGGGCCCTGAGCCTGACACACACCAGAGGGCTGCTAGTTTGGGGGAAGGAGAGTGGTTCAAAACCAGGAACTTTCATAAGGCCAGGTTCATTGGGGGGGGTTAGGGATAGTGAGGGGAAAATGAACCCTAATACTTCATAATCTTTAAGCGGAGGTCTGGGTGACACTGATGGGAAACGTAGCTCTTCCCTCCCAATTTGAATTAGGCCAAGAGCCCTTCCTGCATGGTATCGCATCTGCGACAGCGGCCAGCATGATCTAACTCAGAGAAAGGTGTAAAAATCCTGGTAGCTCTAGGACAACCTGTCCCCACGGAAAGGCCCCACTTCCACGGCGCCTGTCAGTTAGTTTAGATCCCTGCCACGCTTCCTGAGTCCTTCCCAATGCGACGCCAGATGGTCCCATGCCCAGGCGTACAAACATTCAAATCTTTAAAAAAAAATCCTGCTCAGCTCCTGGCCTTACTCAGATCTTGTGTCCGTCAGTTCCACAGGCCAACGCGGAGCTGTGTTTTAATAAAGCAGTGCCGTGATGGTGCCGTTCCTGCAGGGTGGCAGGAAGTGAACAGAATTTCCATTTTATTGCTTGTTTATAGGATACGGAGCCTGCGGGAGAATGAACGTCACTGAGTTGGATGATCACTATGATGCTGATTCATACGCTGGCTTCACTGCGCCCGACTTCAGCCTGATGGATTCGCCGCCTTTCCAGCTGACCCCAATCCTGTGGGCGTCTCTGGTTCTCTATTCCCTTGTCTTCCTGCTGGGGGTGCCGGGGAACGCGGCTGTCATCTGGGTGACGGGCTTTGTGATGAAGCGCACGGTGAACACCGTCTGGTTCCTCAACCTCGCTGTGGCAGACCTGCTCTGCTGCCTGGCGTTGCCCTTCCTGGCCGTGCCCGTGGCCCGTGACAACCAGTGGAAGCTGGGTGACTTCGCCTGCAAGCTGCTCCCATCCCTCACCATCCTGAACATGTTTGCCAGCGTCCTGCTCCTCACGGCCATCAGCGTGGACCGCTGCATCCTGGTGACCCGGCCTGTCTGGTGTCAGAATCACCGCACGACCCAACTGGCCTGGGGCCTGTGTGGGGCAACCTGGCTCCTAGCTCTGCTCATGACCCTCCCGTCCTTCATCTTCCGTCAGACTCACACCGACTCATTCTCCAACAAAGTGACGTGCGTCATTGACTATGCTCGAGTGACCGGTCACGCGGACGTGCTCGAGGTCTTCGTTGCCGCCTTCCGCTTCGTTGCCGGCTTCCTGATCCCCCTCGTGGTCATCGCCACCTGCTATAGCCTGGTCCTGTCCTGGGTCCACAGGAGTTGCTTCGCCCGCTCCCGCAAGACCGTCCAGGTGATTCTCGTGGTCATCGTCGGCTTCTTCGTCTGCTGGCTGCCCTATCACGTGGTGGGGCTGATCCTGGCCATCCATAAGCCCCACACGAGTCTGTTCAAAGGCGCCTTATATTCCGACCCCCTGATCGTGGGGCTGGCCTACGTCAACAGCTGCATCAATCCCGTCATCTACGTCATCATGGGCCAGGATTTCAAGGACAAGTTCCAGCGCTCGCTGAAGACCATCCTCCGCAACGTGCTGAGCGAGGACTCGCTCCTCTCCAGGGGTGAGAGCAAGGCGAAGACCAAATCCACGCTGGAGACCAAGTCCACGGCGGAGGAGAGGAGCGTCGGCGTGTGAGATGTCCCTTCTCCGCCCACAGCGCAGGTTGGGCTTGTGACTTGCCAGGAAACCGCGGCCTCCCCTCCTCTCGTGGTAGTTACCCTTGGGGGGGGCCGTGCAAAGTGCACGTAAAGCCCAGGCAGCCACCGCCCCGCACCCAGGCTGGGGGTTGGAGAAGATGGTGATTTAATGCCCTTAACGCCACATTGAAATTTGCATCATGAATATTCATTCTCCTATTTCCCCAACATCAAAGCCTTTGGCGCCTCACTCCCCTCTCCATCCCCCCTCTGCTCCTGCCTTGATTTCCCCCAGTCTCCAGTTCCCCACATCTCCCTTCCCCCAATTCTCTCTCCATCCCCTCCCGCCCAACAATTGCCACTGCCCATAGAGACATGACTAGAGCGACACCCCAGATCATATGGCCCGGAATCGCTCTACAACCACATCTCCATGGCTCTAGGCCACACTCTGGGTGGGTCTCCTCTTGGGCAAGGGGCCTCTCTGTGGCTGGAGATCTCCATGCAGCGGGTCTATTCTATGGTTGGAGTCCTCCATGAGGGAACCTGCCTCCAGGAGGCTAACTAGAGAGATGGGGTGTATAGCGGCTTACCCGGGCAGGAGCCCTGCAGAGATGCCCTGGCTGAACCAAACCGGAGCTGATGGCCCCCAGCACTGAAAGCCTGGACCCCTTTCTCCCAAGCTATGGGAGTAACTCCTCTGCTGGGCAGCAGTAGTAGCCTGTGTGTCTCTTACACAAATCAGCCACGAGGGGGCGACAGAGACCTGACTCTCCCTGCCCCTCATGCAGTCGCAGGCACCAGCGCAGGGTGTGGAGTGCAGCTGGGAATGGGGCAACGTTTGGGGACGCCCTTTGCATGGGTGCGGCAGAGCAGCTGAGAGCCAGGGGCCCATGTGAGTCCATGCAAGCGGCCCCCGTCCAACCTGCTGCAAGCAGCAGCCAGCGGGGGAAGATTCCAGGAGAGTTTCGGCCCTTCCGCACCCGTTGTCAGACACTGAATTTTCTGTGACTTTCTCCCTTTGGGGGCTGGAATTTTCCTTCCCTGGAGGAGGTTCATTTTTGGGGCAAACCAATGCCCCCCACCGCCCCGCTGCTCCCCCGATGTTCGTGAGCCATAAACATGACCAGTGCCCCGCAGGGTCCCCATCCTGGCAATGCTGGTGTTTTGGTTTTTGTGCTGATGTGTCTGGGGCGAGGGCGATGGGCAGGAATTGAACCCAGCTACAGGCCACGAGCCAGCCACTGACTGGCAGGGCCAGGGAGAGGTTTCCCAGGGGGCAAGTTGTTGAGGTTACAGAGCTAACTGCACCTCTGAGTGTCCCTTCTACCACTCCCAGACCGGGCCCGGGGCCCAGCGCCCTGCTGACCCAGAAGGTCCGAGTGACTTCTGGTACCGAGAGTTCTTCCCTTCGGGAGCGTGTGCCCAGAAAGCCGGCTTTACCCAAAGTCTTGTTTATTTTAACAATAGGAACAAAACATTTGGAGAAGGAAAAAAGGGATTTTAAGCCACAGTCTACACCCATTTCTAGCTTACCTAAAACCCTACCGTCCTGCGAGGGGGAGGTAGGCAGGGACAGCTTTTTCAGACACGCCAGTGGATCCTGCATGCCGGTCTAGTCCCCCCTAAACAGGTCCCCCACTTTACAAACACCTCTCTGGCGTGCACAGGCCTTTTGCTGTCCTGGCATTATCTCAAGGACTTTCTGAGAATTGGCTTATCTTGAGCCGTTCAGCTGTATCTCCCTGCTTGTTTCTGCTGATAGACGCCTGTTAAACTGAACCAACAGCTTCATCCTGCAACGTCCCGGGGACAGCGGCCCTCTGTTTTTAGGGTGCAGCTCCAACTCCATCACCTAGAGACTCTCATCCCTGCACGCCTTCCTCAGGAGCAGCTGGGACTGGCCGGCCAGAGATGGGAGACTGAGGCAGAGTGAGTCCTGCTCTAAGCCATGGTCCAAACCGTCCAGGAGTCCTTAATTTCCTCTTAAATTAGCCCCCACGACCCTCCCTCCAGGGGACCCTACAGCCCCATTCCCAGCCACTCAGTTGCCTCACGTGGCTCCCCTTTGCCCCTGTGCTGAGGTCCCCCTGCCCCGGCACATAAACAAGTGCCTGCATGAACTGATCTTGGTTCTGCACCGTCCCCCATTGGACTGTGCAGGGCTCTGCCGCCCCTCAGCCCCTTCACGAGGTGGCCCCGTGGCTTGCTGGCTCAGTGCCAGCTAATTACCGTGGGTTTTTCCAGGTTTGCAATAACACAGACATGGCCGCTGCCGGGCCTCTCCGTGTCGCTTGCTGTGAGATGAGCGTGGGAAGAGGGGAACGCGGAACGCTTTGCTGATAGCAGCGTTATTTACTGCTAGGGCTTCTGGTTTGGGAAATGCATTGCCATTTTTCAGGGTTTCTTTTTTTAGCATTTTTGTGGTTTCTGTAGCTGTCCCAAAAGCTGAGTTTTTTTGGGTATGGGCGGAGCGCGGAGGCCTTTCCTTCTGTGCATGCTGTACTGAGATCGCTCTTTGTCCTGGTCCTACGCAGACCTATTAGTACACAACACACTGGGGTTCTTTTGAAATCCCACCTCCCTAGTGTGCAGGGCCGCTCCTGGGAGACACAAGTTTCCATTTCCCATTTCCACTGAATAAAAGCCCATGTGTCACTTTACTTGATTTTGTGTCCGGGATGATTGGTTGGTGTTTATGGGTTGAAACAGAAAGCCAGAAGCCCTGTTTACAGCTGAGCTCCATGGTGCTACCTGGGTGGCTACCATGGGAAATAGCTAGGGATAGCTGCGTGTGGTGTCCATGAAACAGCTGGTAGGAAAGGACCCAGAGGCTGCGGGTGCTGGATGCCCTGGAGAGAGAGGGATTTGAGGAGCAGGGGGATTCGGTCTGACTTAGTCCATGGACCTAAAGCACAAACTGGTGGATGTGACACCTTGACGATTTATTTTCACACAGGGTGACCAGACAGCAAGTGTGAAAAATCGGGACGGGAGGGGGTGGTAATAGGCAGCTATAGAAGAAAAAGCTCCAAATATTGGGATTCTTGTCTATAAAATCAGGACCTCTGATCACCCTATTTGCACAGTGTCTCAGACCAAGCCAGGTGCTTCCCAGAGGACCCGGAGCATGACGCTGATCCTGCTCCGTGACAATGCAGGGGTCATGACCCATCAGGTGCTGGGGGAGGGCCCTGCTTTTTGATGTGTCATCCGTGCAGGTAGCAGGGAGCGGAAGGGGCTGTTACAGCAGATTTTGCTGTTGCTCGGTGGCGGCACACGCCCACGGTGAGGTTGCAAGCAGAAGTTTAAAAAAAAAAAAAAAAAGCCAACCCCAGTGGCTCTGTGTGTTATGGTCACACGGAAAGGTCCTTATCCTAGACTGGGGCCCTCTTGTGTGAGAGGCTGCATGTGACACAAAGGACAGCCTCTGCCCTGCCCACATCCCTGCGGCATGAGGGAGAAACCTCTAACAAATCCAGACCTCTGCTGAAAGATGGCTGGTTTTGTGTACGGATCCTGGGGTGGCCGGCTCTTTTGGGACGGGCGAGGAAGCCTCTGTCCTCCCCAAGTCAGAGACAGACCTGACCCCAGTTCCCTTTTCGGAGGCTGGAACTCAGCGGGCCATCTGTAGGGACCGTTCTTGCTGCCCTAAGCAAAACTTGCAGCTGCTGTTGACACAGTCGGCCCCCAAGCCTCTCCCCAGGGAGGCAGCCGTCCAGTCTAAGAATTGGTGGTGGGCCAGGGGTGGGTGGAAACTGCAGGAATTAGAAATGCAGAAGTGCTGGGGCTTGCGCAAGAGGTTCTGGGTGATGATCTTCGCATGCCAGCCACTGGCCATTTCCATTCGGTCTGTAGGGCTAGCAATCCCTTTGCTTCAAGGTTGGAGCTGACACTGAACTGGGAGGGAAGTGGGGGGCACTGTCTCTGGGGGCAGGTTATCCTGTCACTGCGGGATTCTCGCCCCTTCTTTAGGGCAGCTGGGGATAGCCTCCACTGAAGAGTGGGCGAGAGGGACCCCAGGGCTGATCCAGTCTGGTTACACCCATGATCTTGGGTGTTGTGAATTTGTCAGGTCTCTGAACATCACTAAGGCCACCTCCTCTCTTCGGGGGACAGGGGCTCTTGGTTGGTGAATCAAACTCTGCTTCCTGAATAATAAAGAATTCACCACTGGAGCGCGACTGGCAGTGCCTAACTGTCTATGGCACCTTCTGCGGCCTGTGCCCATGACACGTGGTATTCACAGACGGGACGTGTAGTAGCCGTCTCTAAACAGGACCTTGGCACGCCCTGTGCTCATGTCTTCCCTGCCCAGGCTGGGGCACCGACTATGGGATGGAAGAGACCAGAGCCTGGAGTTTTCCTGCCCTTGGGATTTCCCGGCACCCCACTCTCAAACCCTGGTCTGGCTGGAGACCCCTGCACCCCCTCCCAGCTACGCCTCCTGCCAGATTTGCTGCCAGGGCAGAACCCCAGCTTCCCCATCTCTGCAGCTTCTTGTTTCCTTCTCCCGGAACCGGGCCGCCCCATTGCCCAATGCTCACTTCCGGTGCGATGTAATGTAACTGCAGCTTCAGAGTCAGCTGGGCCTGGATCTTTTTGGGGAGGGGTGGGGGATCCTGTTAACCCTTCGGTGCCCCGGGCTGAGTTTTCCCATTGTGCACCAGGGAAGGAAAGAAGGCTCCCACCCGTGGGAGTGCAAGAGCATCCAGCCCACGCCTCGGTGGGGACAGCTTTGAGCAGTGGAGAGCGAGCTAGCGGCGAAGGTACTGGGCCAGGACAAAGGAGATCTGGTTCAAGTCCCAGCTGTGTCACAGACGTCCGGTGTGACCTGGGGTGAGCCTCTCTGGGCCTCAGTCTCCTGCTATGATATGGGGAGAATTTGCATGGCCAGCTCTTTGGGGCAGAGGCTGTCTCTCACTGTATGTCTGGGCAGTCCCCGGCACAACGGGGCCCTGATCGCAGCTGGGAGCATCAGTCAGTCATTGGGGGTGGGGGGAGATATCAGTCTCCTAAAGCTCCAATCCAGGGTGACATCAGACCAGGACCGTGTCCCATGCCAGGCAGCTCCCAGGAAGATCATGGCAGCAAGAATTAGACCTTGGAAAGAGGGGGGCCCATTACTGCACCCACTGGGCTGTGGGCAAAGACTCCTCCAGCAGGGTCCCCACGCCTGGGCCACGGCCATGGCAAGTACGTGAGGGTGCATGTGTGTTATCCAGCAGGCAGACAGAGTGCTGACTGCGGCTGTGTGGGTCTAGCCCGCAGAGAAAACTCGAGGCTGGGAACTGCTGACCTGAGGGCTGGCCGGTGAAATCATGCACTTGGTTGTGTCGGGACCTCATGGCACCTCCTTGCGCGGGGACCAGCCTCTCGCTCAGCTGCCGGGAGTGGGAGATGGACACCAGCTGGGGAAGGGGCAAGGGTGACTAAAAGGGACCTGCCCTGCCCCCCAGCCAGGCTTGCCCAATGATACATCCAGGCCGGGGCTGGATCCTGAATTGAGCACCTGGCCTCTGGGGGACGGTGTCATTTCAGTGCAGAAGGGGGAAAGAATTTTGCTCAAACGGGATTTGTTTTTTAGGGTGCGGACCCTGGTGGACAATGAACGTCACCGATTTGGACGACGACTACGATCCTGATTCATACGCTAGCTTCACTGCCCCCGACTTTGGCCTGATTGCTCCACCGCCTTTCCAGCTGACCCCAATCCTGTGGGCGTCTTTGGTTCTCTACTCCCTCGTCTTCCTGCTGGGGGTGCCGGGGAACGCGGCTGTCATCTGGGTGATGGGCTTTGGAATGCAGCGCACGGTGAACACCGTCTGGTTCCTCAATCTCGCTGTGGCAGACCTGCTCTGCTGCCTGGCGTTGCCCTTCCTGGCCGTGCCCGTGGCCCGCAACAACGAGTGGCAGCTGGGTGACTTGGCCTGCAAGCTGCTCCCATCCCTCACCATCCTGAACATGTTTGCCAGCGTCCTGCTCCTCACGGCCATCAGCGTGGACCGCTGCGCCCTGGTGACCCGGCCTGTCTGGTGCCAGAACCACCGCACGACCCAACTGGCCTGGGGCCTGTGTGGGGCAGCCTGGCTCCTGGCTCTGCTCATGACCCTCCCGTCCTTCATCTTCCGTCAGACTCACACCGACCCATTCTCCAACAAAGTGACGTGCGTCATTGACTATGCTCGAGTGACCGGTCACGCGGACGTGCTCGAGGTCTTCGTCGCCACCTTCCGCTTCGTCGCCGCCTTCCTGATCCCCCTCATGGTCATCGCCACCTGCTACAGCCTGGTCCTGGCCCAGGTCCACAGGAACTGCTTCGCCCGCTCCCGCAAGACCGTCCAGGTGATTCTCGTGGTCATCATCGGCTTCTTCGTCTGCTGGCTGCCCTATCACGTGGTGGGGCTGATCCTGGCCATCCATAAGCCCCACACGAGTCTGTTCAAAGGCGCCTCATATTCTGACCCCCTGATCGTGGGGCTGGCCTACGTCAACAGCTGCATCAACCCCATCATCTACGTCATCGTGGGCCGGGATTTCCAGGGCTTGGTGCGAAGCCGCCTGGCTAACGTCTTCCAGGAAGAGGGGGCAGCGTCAGGTGGCGAGGTCAGGACTCAGCTCAAGTCCATGAGCGGTGGGCAGGCCACCGAGACAATGGTTTAGGTCCAGTTGGAGCCCCCCAGGTGGGGCGGGACCAGGACATGCCCTGGACAAGGCGCTTGCCTCCTGTGGCTGCTGCGCATTGTGGGTAGCCAAGATGCGGCATCTTGTGGGTACGAGAGCCTGGCCGGCCGCTGCTGGGAAACGTGGCTCCCCGCTTCTCCGCAGTGCTAGCTGGAGGGTGCAATAAACCGTGCTGTCCCTGGAGCCCCTCAGCTCAGGGGCCAGTTCTTTATTACCCTTGAGTGACTCAGGCTGGAAGCTCTTTGCGGGCAGGGACCCTCTCTCTGTTCTCCGTCCCTAGGGCGCCACTGCGATACAGGCCCTCCGTGACTCACCGCCCACTGGTTACCCCTCTCCTGCCCCATTCCTCGGTGGGCCTGAGCCCAGCGGCCCCGATCCCGGCCCCACTGGGGCACGGATGCCCCACAAGCCCGGGCGCCGATGCCTGGCCTCTGGTGTTTGTGTGTGGGTGGGGGGCAGGCTGGTTGGAAGCTGGCAGCAAAGCCGGGGTCTCTGCCCCAGACCCAGCAGCCCCCCGGGACAGTGGGGTCCCCCCCAGACCTGTGCAGCCCCCTCCTCCTAGCTCTGGGTCTGGCAGCTTGGATTGCACCGTCCCCTGCAGATAGGGGCTCCCCCAGCGACCCCCGGGAGGGGAGCCCCCGGCCCCCATTGCGGGGGGGGCGTGCACCGGCCCCTATTGCGGGGGGGGGGGAGCGTGCACCGGCCCCGCCCCGGCCCCGGCCCCCCGTGCGGCGGCGGGGCGAGCGGGCTCCGGCCGGGCTCGAGCGGCCTCCGGCGGCCGCTGCGGGAAGGACGCGGGGCGGGCGCGGGGGGAGGCGGCGCTTCCCAGCGGCGGCGGCGGCCTGCGCGGCCCGGGCGGGCCCTGCCGGTGAGAGCGGGGCCGTGGGAACCTCCGGGGCCGCGGGGAGGCGCCGCGGGGACGGGAGGGTTTGGGGCGCGGGGATGGGGGAGATCGGGGGGGACGGGGGGCGCGGGGAGGGGAGTGGGGGGGCTGGGGGGCAGGGACGGCGGGGGTGGACCGGGGGGGCTCTGGGAGTACGTGGGGTGCGGGAGCGGGCTCCGGGGGGCAGGTCTAGGGGGGTGTAGCGGGGCCGTGGGGTAGCAGAGGTGGAGTGGGGAAAAGGGGAGTGGAGGGGGGTCTGGGGTTCATGGGGGTGCAGAGAGGGCGCCTAGGGGACAGTGGGGGGCTCTGGAGGCGCAGAGATGGGGGGAGAGGGGCGCTGGGAGAAGGGGATGCTGGAGGGGGGCCCTGGAGGTGTGTGGGAGGGATAGCAGGCGTCACAGGGGCCGTGGGGCAGCACTGTGTGGGGCCTTAGCTCCCAACGTGGGTCTCCTTGGGGGTGGGAAGGTGCCCTCTGATGGCAGGGGATGTATGTAGCCCAGGGAGGGGGCGGGGTTTAATCCCCCCCTGCCTGGGGGGCGCTCAGCCCCTCGCCCAGTGGAGCTGGGGGAGTGCTCGTCCTTACGCGTCCCTTTCTTTCCCCCCACGCCCCAGGCACGACGGAGATCAGCTGTGTGCGGGACCCCCTATCCTGTGCACCCACCGCGGGGTGGCCAGGCGGGGTGAGGCCCGCTCCCTGGCAAGATTCAGCAGTTTCCTGCCTGCTGCCGTACTCGGGTTTTCAACCCCATTGGCACCGCGGAGCCAGATTCCCAGGCCCCGTGTCAAAATCCAGGTGGGGGGACCCTTCCCTCACTGCCTCGAGAAGGGGGGGCGTTGTCGTGTGGGGTGACCCCGGGGGGGGGCAGAGATGCCGTCGTCCGAGAAGGAGCCCAGGGCCGAGAGGCGAAGCAGAGACGCTGCCCCGTCGCAGGGGCACCAGGGCACCGTCTGGGACTGGAGCTGCCCTGAGACACGGCGCCGGCTGGAGGAGCTGTATTTCCGGGAGCAGGATTACATCCGGGCAGGCTCCGAGGACAGCCGCCAGTTCTGGGCCTTCTTTGAGCGGCTCCAGCGCTTCCAGAGCCTGAAGCCTGAGCGGAAGCAGGAGGTGCCAGCTGCCCCTTCCCGGGCTGACCCCTCTGCCGCGCCTGGGCTGGCCGGCCTCCCGCAGGAGTACGACCCGCGCTACCGGATCAACTTGTCGGTGCTGAGCGGGGACGTGGAGGGGCTGGTGCGGGGCAGGAGGGGGGCCCCCCGGCGGGGCCCAGGGGTGCCGGAAGAGCGGCTCTCCCAGTTCCGCGCCGCCCTGCTGCATTACTTGGACTTCACCCAGAAGCAGAGCTTTGCCAAGCTGGCCAAGCTGCAGCGAGAGCGGGCGGCCCTGCCCATTGCCCAGTACCGCGACCGGCTGCTGCGGGCTGTGGCCCAGAACCAGGTGGTGGTGGTAGCCGGGGACACGGGCTGCGGCAAGTCCACCCAGGTCCCCCAGTACCTGCTGGCGGCTGGCTACAGCCACGTGGCCTGCACCCAGCCACGCCGCATCGCCTGTATCTCGCTGGCCAAGCGCGTGGGCTTTGAGAGCCTGCACCAGTATGGGACTGAGGTGAGTGGGGCGAGCGGAGGCCGGGGCTGAGCTCGGGGGTGGCCCAGGACTTGGGCGGTGTCTGCGCCGGGCGGGGGGAACTAGCAGCTTCTACTGGGGGTCCCTAGGTGAATCGACCCCAGGGGGCCATTCACTGTTCTGCCCCAGCCCTGCTGCATCGAGGCAATGGGGAGATTGCAGGGGGCTCTCCCCCTGCTGATCACCCGCCCTGCTCCTCCCCAGGTGGGGTACCAGATCCGCTTCGAGAGCACCCGCTCCCCAGCCACCAAGATCGTCTTCCTGACCGAGGGGCTGCTGCTGCGACAGGTACAGCGCGAGCCGGCGCTGCCCGGGTACCAGGTGCTGATCGCCGACGAGGTGCACGAGCGCCATCTGCATAGCGACTTCCTGCTGGGCGTGCTGCGCCGCCTGCTGCCCTCCCGCCCCGACCTCAAGCTGGTGCTCATGTCGGCCACCATCAACATCCGCCTCTTTGCAGGATACTTCGGGGAGGCCCCGGTGGTGCAGGTCCCCGGACGGCTGTTCCCCATCACGGTGAGAGCATATGGGGTGAACGGGAACTTGGGGATCCCTTGCCCAGGGCTGAGATGCGGCTGCCTCTGGGGTGGGGCACGGAGGCTGTTTGACAGGGCTCTCTCGCCTGGTGCTGAGATGCAGATATGTCGGCACACTGGGAGAATGAGAACCCAGGCGTCCTGGCTCCCAGGCCCCACTAGAACCCCCCACTCTTCCCCATAGTGGGACCCAACTCTCCTCTCTCTCAAGCCTGTTGGGGAGGTGAGGAGGGGTGTCCCTGCGGGACTGGCCCCCGGGGGCCTTTCTCTGACCTTTGGACTCTGCTTCCACAGGTCGTCTACCAGCCCATCCCGCAGGAGGAGGCGGCAGCGAGCAGGAAGCCGGAGCGGCTGGACCCCCGGCCCTACCTGCGGGTGCTGCAGGCCATCGACCACAAGTACCCGCCCGAAGAGCGGGGCGACCTGCTCATCTTCCTGAGCGGGGTGGCGGAGATCGGCTCCGTGCTGGAGGCGGCCCAGACCTACGCCACCCACACCCAGCGCTGGGTGGTGCTGCCCCTACACAGCACCCTCTCCATTGCCGAGCAGGACAAGGTGGGTCTGGGCGCCGGGCGGGGTCCGGTGCCTCCGTGGGGAGCTGGCGTCAGAGGGGCTAGGAGGGGAACAGGGCAGCAGCAGAGGGGCTAGCGGGGCGGGGAGTGGTTGTGTTGGTGAGACTAGAAGAGGGTGGCTAGGGGGAGTGGTGCTGTGGGGGGCAGAGGGGGCTAGGAGGGGAGCGATTGTGTGTGGGGTCAGGAGGTGAAGAAGGGACGAGGAGGGGTGTGTCAGGAGCAAGGACCCCATCTCTGCCCTCCCCCCCCAGGTGTTCGACATGCCCCCGCCTGGAGTCCGGAAATGCATCGTCTCCACCAACATCGCCGAGACCTCGGTCACGATCGATGGGGTGCGCTTTGTGCTGGACTCTGGTGAGACACGGGGTGGGGAGCGTGGGCCGGCCTGGGATCTCCCTTTGGCTGCACGGCCAGGGCGGGCGGGCGGGCGCTGGGGGAGGCCGGTGGTGGTTGTCCCTGTCACGTCTGCCTGTCCTGCCCCCCAGGCAAGGTGAAGGAACTCAGCTACGACCCTCAAGCCAAGCTGCAGCGGCTGCAGGAATTCTGGATCAGCCGGGCCAGCGCCGAGCAGCGGAAGGGGCGTGCGGGCCGGACGGGCCCCGGTGTCTGCTACCGGCTCTATGCGGAATCTGACTACGACGCCTTTGCCCCCTACCCGGTGCCGGAAATCCAGCGCGTGGCGCTCGACGCCCTAGTGCTGCAGGTAGGCCGAGCCGGGGGTGTCTCCCCCAATCCATGGGCCAGTCTTGCACCGCTGGGGGGAGCTGTCTTGCTAAGGGGGGAACCTGGGGAGCTGTCCCCAGGAACCAACATGCTGCAGCCCCCCAGCCTCCATGTGATGCTTCCTGGGGTCGCCCAGGGATGGGAGGCACCTTAGCTTGAAGAAGCCTTGTCTGTACCTGCTGGGGGTCGGCTATCTGACCCCACTGGTACGGGCCACACGAGCCCTCGGTCTGCAGGCTCTGGTGTCCTGCAGGGACGCTCCAGCCCCCGAGTCCTCCAGCCGTCCCCTCCAACGTCCAGCCCTGTTCTGCTGGACACCCAGAATCTCTCAAAGGAACCGTAACACCCAGGCTTAGCGGTCCCGCTCTAGAGCCCGGCTCCGAGTGACACCCAGCTTGTGGCTGTGCTAAGCGTGAACACAAGAAGTGTATTTAACAGAGCGCAGAGGCTGGAGAAGAAGCAATGGACACTCAGGGTCACCCGTAAAGTAAGATCATGACACGCTTTGCGGAGCCTGAACGTCTCCCAAAGGGTAGTTCCCCCAAAGTTTCTCTTCCAGCGTCCACCAACCAGACCGGCTGTGATCCTCTGTTCGTGAGACGAGCCAGCTGGCTGCTTGTCCCCTTGGTGTCTCTCTGTACCCCCCCAGTTACACCCCCAAAAGTTCATGGTCTCTGCTCAGGAACAAGCTCACTTTGCTGTTTCTGGGTTTCCCTACTGCGCAGCAATCTCTCGATCAGCCTTTTGCCCCAGCTGTAAGTGGGCGCGTTTTGTGAACCCCACGATGCTCAACATGCACGTGACCGGCCGGAGGGAGCTAAGCATCTCTTCTCTGCAGCCTGGCGGGAGCACGTGGCTCGCCTTCCGCTGACCTGCCTCGTCTCACACGCCTTAATGGCCTATTTTTTAGCTTCTGGCGCGTTCCCTGCCCGGCCGTTGTGCGATGATTACACTGGCCAGCGTGACTGGCTCTCACCTGGACGCGCGGTTGTAGATACCAAACCCCGGGGATCCCGGGAGCCCATAGGCCCTCCCGTGACCACTGCCATTTGGCATCGAGCAGTACCTGGGTCACGCTGTGCCATTCCCGGCGCCCGAGACTGGAGCCAGGACTCAGAGAAAGTGTCAGGCGTTGACTCCTGGTCTCCGTCCCTTCTGGGTGCTGGCGGGGGAACCCAGAGGGCAAAGGGTTAATCTTCCTTCCCTCCCCTCCCACCCCCAGATGAAGAGCATGGGTCTGGGCGACCCCCGGACCTTCCCCTTCCTGGAGCCACCACCCCAGTCCAGCCTGGAGACGGCCGTGCGCTACCTGAGGGAGCAGGGGGCATTGGATGCCGCCGAGAGCCTGACACCCATCGGGAGTCTGCTGGCTCAGCTGCCCGTGGACGTGGTGATCGGTGAGGTGCCGTGGGGGGAGTGGAGAGAAATCGGGGGGGGGTGCAGAGGGTGCACAGAGAGGGACTTGAACCCTTGGGATGGGGGACGGGCTGAAGCGGGGACGGAGTGCGGGGGGTGCTGGCGGTGGGGGCGTTGATGGTTGGGGGATGGAGGTTGGGAGGCGGGTGGGTGCCAGAGGCGAGTAAGGGTGGGTGAGGGGTGCTGGAGGCGAGTTGTGGGATGGACTGGGTGTGTGGGGGGTGCTGGAGGTGGGTGGATGCTCTTCCGTCCCCCCCCCAGTAATACAATCATCCCCCCACCCCTCGCAGGGAAGATACTGGTTCTAGGCTCGCTCTTCGGCCTGGCCGGGCCGGTGCTCACCCTGGCAGCAGCGCTGAGCGTGCAGTCCCCGTTCCTGCGCCCCACGCGCCCCAACCCTGACTGCGCCACGGCCCGCCGGCCCCTCGAGAGCCCCCACGGCGACCCCCTGACGCTGCTCAACACCTTCAACGAGTGGGTGCAGGTGGGACTGGCTGACGGTCTGCACAGTGTGTCATACCCCATGGGCGGGGGGCCCGGGGGAGTTGATTTCCCCATGGCAGGGCTGTAAGGTGGATCTGGGGGAGGAGATCCCATGGCGGGAGCAGCGGAGGGGGGATCAGTCTAGGGGAGGCGATCCCACAGGGCAGGAGCTTGTGGGGTGCAGCAGGATGGCCCCCTCCCTCAATAACCCGAGGCTTCGGTGTCGCCGGCAGGTGAAGTCGGAGCGGGCTGGTGGCTCCCGGAAATGGTGCCGGCGCCGGGGGCTGGAGGAGCACCGGCTGTACGAGGCGGCCAACCTGCGGCGCCAGTTCCAGGTGGGTGCGCGGCAGGCGAGGGGGCTCTGGGAGCCGAGGGGTGGGGGGAAATCCCAGAGCAGCCCCATGCAGGGGGCAGAGAATCCCTCCCGTCCCCCAGACTCCAGCACTGCCCCCCTAACCTCTCCCCCCCACTGCAGGAGCTGCTCCAGGACCACGGCCTGCTGGCGGCCGTGTCCACCAGGCACAGGGACAGCTACGCCCGTCAGAGCCGGCACCGGGAGCGCCGGGAGCTGCACCAGCTGCGGCGGCGACACGAGGAGACGGAGGGGCGGAAGCGCAAGGTGCTGAAGCTGCAGGAAGGGGAGGCCGGCTCCTCCAGCGACGAGGAGGGCGCCGGCGGGGACAGGGCGCGTGGCATCGATATCCAGGTGCGTGGGGGGAGAGGACTGGGGAGTGATCTCAGTGGGGAGAGTGTGGGGCAGAGGGCGCCACCCTCCTGGCTCCTCCCCATCCCACCGTCCGCTGGGGCCAGAGCCAGCACCACGAACTTTCTCTGCTCAGCACTGTGTCTCCCCCCGGCTTTGTGCCATGCCCTCCCCGTGTTGGCTGGCGGGAGCCAGGACTCCTGGGTTCCATCCCCTGGCTCTAAGAGGGGAGTGAGGTGTAGGGGATAGAGCAGGGGGTGGGGGTTGGGATGTTGGGTATGGCCCTTCCCCTCTCTGTACATCAGCTTCCCTGTGTGTAAACCGGGGGCCGGGCTCCTGCGTGGCAGAGGGACTGTAGGCACTGAACCTGGCCGGCGAAGGGACGCCAGGATCTTGTTGTTCCTGCGGGAAGCCTAGGAGCATCCGCCCGCAGGGTTTGCTAGGACGGAGAAAGAGCAAGGCTCTGCCTGCGGAAGCCTGGGCCGGGCCATCCCTTCGCAGTGGGGCGCTCCTGGAGGGCCCATTAGCCCCCCCTCGGTGCTGCCCCCCTTGTACCCATCACCCCATCCCTCTGCAGGACGTCAAGTTCAAACTACGGCACAACGTGGACGAGCTGCAGGCTGCGGCCGGCGCGGCCCTCTCCTCCCACCAGCTCGCCCTGCTCAAGCTGGTGCTGTGTAGGGGTCTCTACCCCCAGCTGGCCGTGCCCGACCAGTACAACAGCTGCCGGAAGGACTCCGACCAGGTGCGCCTCCCTCTGACCTGCACACTCCACCTCCTGGGTCTATCCCCAGCTCTGGGAGGGGAGTGGGGTCTGGTGGTTAGAGCTGAGGGGGCTGGGAGCCAGGACGCCTGGGTTCCACCCCCTGGCTCTGGGAGGGGAGTGGGGTCTAGTGGTTAGAGCTGGCAGGGCATGGAGAAAAGATGCCTGGGTTCCATCCCCTGGCTCTGGGAGGGGAGTGGGGTCTGGTGGTTAGAGCTGGGGGGGCTGGGAGCCTGGACGCCTGGGTTCCATCCCCTGGCTCTGGGAGGGGAGTGGGGTCTGGTGGTTGAGGGTTTTGGGAATCTGCGAAGGAAGAAGCCCGGTAGATCATGGCAGGGCTGCGGTCTCCACTACAGTCGCCCCTCATGGTCCCGTGGCCCCGGCCCTAACGCTGCCTCTGGTTCTCCTTGTAGATTTTTCACACCAAGAACAAGCAGGGGATCGTCCTGCACCCGACCTGCGTCTTTGCCAGCAGCCCCGAGCTGCTGCAGGTCACAGAGGAGGGGGCAGAGCACGGGGGGAAGAGAGGTAGGGAGACGGGGGACGGCCTGACCCCAGCCCCTCGGCGCCCTGACACGGAGAGCGCTCCCAGTCCGAGCAGACACAGCGAGGGTCCCTGTCTCTAGGGCGCAGAGCGACTGAGGCCTCACATCACGCAGGGCATCTGGTGGAGCCGGGGCGAGAACCGAGCTCTGCTGAATCCAGAACGAGTGTTCTGCCGGCCCTGCTCGGCGTGGCTGGGCGAGGGGGGGCTGAGGGCCCTGTTCCTGCCCTGGGCTCCCCAGCCCCGGGGTCCCATGGGGGGCGTGAGGGGGCTGAGCTGAGCCGCCCTCTTGTGGATTTCGCAGATTCCCAGGAGGGGCTGAGCAGCCGCCATCAGCTCCTGGCCTTCGTCTCGCTGCTGGAGACCAACAAGCCCTACCTGGTGAATTGCCTGCGGGTGCCGGCCCTGCAGGTGGGTGCCCGGGCCTGCCCCCCGTTTCCTCCCCCCACACTGGCTCCCCTCCCTGCCCCCCACTTCCTCTGTACTGGCAATCCCCCCCATGCCCTCCACCCCCACGCCCTCCACCCCCACGCTCACCCTTCGTGACCCAGACTCCCTGCCTTGCAAGCCCCCGTGGCCGACCATTGCTCTGCCCCCCGGCTGCCCCATAGCTGCCCCTCGCTCTCTCCCCCAGGCTCTGCTGCTGTTCGCCCGCTCCCTGGACACCAGCGCTGAGTGCACGCGGCTGGTGGCGGACTCCTGGCTGGAGCTGTGCGTGCCCGACGGCGAGGCCGCCCTGCGCCTGCTCTCCTCGGCCCTGCAGCTCCGCGCCGCCTGGGAGGGGCTCCTGAACCGCCAGCTGGAGGGGAGGCGCGGGGAGCCGGAGCGTGGGTCGGACCCCCGGGAGGTGGCGACGCTGAGGCAGGGGTTGCTGGAGTTCCTGAAACATGAGGTACCCGTGGCTCTGCTGGGGAAGCCCCGGGGAGGCCTTTCCACCCCTCCACTCGGCAGGCCACTGGGGAACATCTTTCCCATCCTGTGGAAAGGGAAACTGAGGCACAGGGAAGGGCCGGGGGGTGCAGGAAGCCGGGTGCCCCCTGGGCAGCTCCCCCTTGCGCTGGCGCAGGTGGTGCCCTGTGTGTTGCGCTGCCTGGGCACCCGGAAATGCAGCCCCCTCTGGGCACGGAGGGAGCAGGGCAGTGTAGCCCCTTGTCCCCGGACGCCCCCTCACGCCAGGCCGTGTCGCTGCAGGTGCGGTACAGCCTGCGCCGGCTGACAGCGCTGGAGAAGCAGAACATGTATGTGGGCCCGCAGACGGTGGCGGCCGCGCCGGGGCTCCCCGGTCTCTTCCAGGGGGTGGAGATGAGGCCCAATGAGGAGAAAGGCGGCTACTGGGTGACTGACTTCCTGACCTACAACTGCCTCGTGGTAAGTGCCAGGAGCCCGGGGCTCCCGCCCGGATCAGAACTACAGCCGCCGAGGCACGGGCTCCTTTGCCCACCCCCTCACTCCCGTCCTGGATCGGGGGACCCCAAGGCCGAGGCTGTGAGCCACCTCGCTTCCCTCTCTGCCCCCACGCTCCCCTCCCCACTCCCGAACTGGGACCGGCGTTCCCCAGACAGAGGTTCTGGCTCCCACCCCACGTCCCTTCCCCCCGGTCCCCTTCTGGATCGGGACCAGCAGCACCCAAGGCAAAAGCTCCCTGTCCCACCCTGCTCCTCTCCGGCTTTGTCTCGTGCAGGGCGACGCCGACCTGTACAGCGACTGCCTGCGCAGCTTCTGGACCTGCCCGCACTGCGCCCTTTACATGCCCTTCACCCCCCTGGAGCGCATGAGCCACGAGAACAGCTGCCGGCCCCAGCCCCAGGAGGGTGAGTCTCCGCCGGTCACTGCGCGGGGATGGGGGGCCGCGGGCAGAGCCCGCTGGCTCCTGGGGCGGGGATGGTGCATGCCAGCCAGTCGCCCGGGGTGGGTTTCCAGCTGCCTCCGGTAACAGCGCTTTCTCTGCCCCTGCAGCTCCCCCAGAAGAGGCGGCTGGGAGTTCAGGTAAAGCCAGCGCCCTGCAGAGGCCGTACCACTGCGAGGTCTGCCAGCAGGACTTCCTCTTCACCTCCACGGAGATTCTGCGGCACAGAAAGCAGCATCAATGATACCCAGGGCTGTGCGTCTGAGCAGATCACTGGGGGCCAGGACTCCTGGGTTCTATCCCTGCTGTGGGAGGAGTGTGGGGCT
>ML675709.1:732882-784228 GCA_007922155.1 Mesoclemmys tuberculata
GCCAGGACTCCTGGGTTCTATCCCTGCTGTGGGAGGAGTGTGGGGCTCTAGCGGTTAAAGCGGGGAGGCTGGGAGCCAGGACTCCTGGGTTCTATCCCTGCTGTGGGAGGAGTGTGGGGCTCTAGTGGTTAAAGCGGGGAGGCTGGGAGCCAGGACTCCTGGGTTCTATCCCTGCTGTGGGAGGAGTGTGGGGCTCTAGCGGTTAAAGCGGGGAGGCTGGGAGCCAGGATGTGGGGTCCATGGTCCTGACCCTACAAAGCACGTGGCAGCAGGGGTCGGGTGAGGGTTGAGCCCTGCAGCGTCGCCACCTCGCGGACTCCCAGGTTAGCTCGTTACAAATCGGGGTGGCAGGTTGGCTCAGGGGCACGCTGAGCTCAGCTGCGGGCTGGACTGTGCGGTGGGGCCGGCGGCCCTGCTCCCCCTGGCGGGGACACAGGTTGAGAGTTCGTACGTCTGTGAATAAATATCCCTTGGCTGAGGAGCAAAGCCCCCGAGGTCTGTCAGAATGGGGGACTGTGCTGTTTGGGGGGGCCGATCTCCAATATGCAGGTGGCTGGGGGGGGGGGCACAATGGCCCCTTCCGGCCCCAGCATCTCTGGCTCTGACGTTCCCAGGTGGAGAAACTCGCTGGTGCTAACAGCCGCTTTGCCTCTCTGTGTCGGGGCTGGCGCTGGGAGCCCCACGTAGACGATAGGGCAGCCCAGACCTGTGGCTCGGCTGAGGGCTGTGGACACGCCCTTCGTGCGCCTGTTCCCGGGGATGAGGGTGCAAAACGGCTGTTGCGGCAGCATCGAAAGAGAGCAGGGCGGGTCTGCATTTGTCCCGGCCGGAGAGAGCGGGAAGTGGCAGTCATCTAGGGCTGGAGCTGGGCGGAGGGACAGGAAAGGACGTCTCTTCGAGGTGTTCGGCAGGAAGAATCAGTGAAACTCAGCTGGAGCCTGGCGTGGGCACCTGCAGAGAGATCTGAGCCCGAGACGGTGCCCGACTCACAGCCTGAGCGCCAGGTGCGTGACGTGAGCCGACGTGTGCGCCTGCGGGTAAGTGGGGTAGGCGTGCAAGTTCATCCGGGCCCCTGCGTGCGCCCTGGCTGCCTGAGATTGGGCTGTGGCTGTCCCAGGAACGGCAGCCCAACCTGTCCCTAAAAAACTGCTTCTTTAGGGTCTGGCTTTTCCTGGGCCTTCTCAGCTCCGCCTGAGATGCTGCCTGGACTGTGCGTGGCCACGGGGTGGCAGCTTTGCTCTGTGTTTGCAAGATATTGCGGCTTTCCTGGCGCCTCCTCTGAGCCTCTTCGGGGCGGGGTGGAGAGACAGAGCCCTCCTGTGTTTGTCAGGATCCTCATTCGTCATGGCTCACCTGCTATGGATTTAGAGGCTTTGACCGCGATCAGAGCCCCCTTGTGCCAGGAGCTGCCCAGACCCCGACCGAGATCAGCTCGGGGAGGAGAGTGGGGCCTGGTGGGGTGAGAGCAGGGAGGGGACCAACCCACCTGATTTACCCAAAGGTTTGCTGAATTAATTTGCCTCTTTGGTCCTGCGGATCGGCCTGTCCCTCCCAGGCCTGATGCACTTCCTTGGCTGTATCTTGGCTTAAGGTATCTTTACAGACAGTAACCCCTGCTGTTCCCTGGTTCAGGACCGCTGCTCGCTGGCTGTTCCCAAGAGCTGCAACACTTCACTTTTTCTCACTGCATCCCTTTAGAGGTTTCAAATCCCCCTAATTAGGGATTAACAGTCAGATATGTTGATTAAATAAGGAGACACTGGAAAACGGCCTATAAATCGTTAATAGCTTGATTAAGAGCTGAAGGTGTCAGGGTGAGTCGCGCAGATCCGAGGCCCCTGGAGTGGAGAGGTTTAATTACCCTAGTTCTGAGTATTTCAGGACGGAAGAGGCAGTGATCACAAGTGGCTGGAAGGGGGTTTGTGCCAGAGCATGTGGCCAGGGGCTGGAATAATGGAATTAATTCGGATTGTTCCTTTGGACAAAGTATCACTCGCGGCGGGAGGCTGGGGTGGAGGAGAGAGCGAGAGAATGCTTTACACATAGGGGATGAGCTGATGAGCTTGGAAATCAGGACTCCAGGGTTCTTCCCCCAGCTCTGGGCAGGGAGTGGGGCCTGTGGGTTAGAGTGGGGAAGCTGGGAGCCAGGACTCCTGGGTTCAATCCCCAGCTTTGGGCAGGGAGTGGGGCCTGTGGGTTAGAGCAGGGGCTAGACCCGGCTCCCAAGGCGAATGGGAATTAATGTGCCCTTTTCTGTAACCCACACTAGCAGTGCTGTGTGTCTGTCCCTGTCCTAGTGGCAGGCTCACACTGGAGGTTTATGCCCCTTTGGTGGCTGGGGGTCACTGGGTTAGTCCTTCAACTCACGTGGTAGCGGCGCACGCGTTCAATGGTGGAAGTTCTGCGTTCAAGCTCAGTTAAGCTTATGAAGGAGAAAGTGCAGCGTAAGAGCTCGGTGCCATCTTGGGCGCCCGGTGCCAGGCACAGTGTGGGGCCCTGCTCCGTGGCTGGGGCTGCCAGGGCCGACTGCAGTACCCAGGATAAATAATAGCTGGAAGGTGATGATCTAGGGAGCGAGACAGGCAGAGGGAGAAGAGAAAAACAGAGAAAGAGAAACAGCCCTTTTCCCAGCAGGGAAGCTGATCTAAGGGGCGTGCTGGCGGGAATCTCTGGCAAGCCTGCCCTTAGCCAGATGTGAGCCATCCTTGTGGCTGTTTCCACTGCCGGCCCGCCCCCTTGCATTTCCCAGCCTGTTGTGTGCCCCCACCCCCACCATGAAACAACTGTGGGGGGTCTCAGCCCAGTGCTCTGGTCTCCCCATCGTCGGGGCTCACCACACTAGCCTCTTGTGAACCGTCTGAGCAAAAATGCCTGGGATTGGGTGGTGCACACAAAGAAGGGGGGCTGCTGTGTCTCTTCCCCTTACAGGTCTCAGGGAGGTGCCTGCCAGGGGTGAGGTTTGCGTGGGGTCACAAGGGGAGAGGATCTCTCGCACCCGCCATCCGTCTCCCCTCCCCTGCTCCCAGTTGAGTCAAAGTTTTAGGCATTAAAGTGTTATTGAACAGCTGAAGCTATCCCTTCACAGACAGCAAGAGACCCTACCTTAAACAATCACGTGAACAAGGCAACCCACGTAACAAGCACATGCCACTTTCCACCCTTCAGGAAAAATGCCCCTCTTTATGTACAGATGATTCTCCCCCCCGAGTCAGAGCCGGATCCCAAATGCCTAGGAGCGTGTCTCTCCTCTTTTGAGCACAGCTCCCTCTGGGACATAGAGATCAAATGGATCTGGCAATCGATTGGTGAGTGTGTCACATCCCGCCCTGTGTTGGGGAATTAATCTGACTGTCGAGGTTAATGGAATGTCAGTTAATTTCTTAGCATGGCGGCTGGAGCCGCCTGGTAAACGCGTATTGATTGCAATGTAATTAAAGATAAACTGAGCACTGGGGCTGCTGGCGGGGCGGGTCCAGGTGGTGTCAACTCCACAATGACATGGGAGGAGGAATTCGAGTGGCAAATGCTGGTGTCCGTGCCCTTGAATGTGCAAGTGGCTTTTACAGGGGATTTTTCAAAAGAGCGGGGCACAGACAGTGCGAGAGTCTCTCTGCCCCAGAGCTCTCACCATCTACATGACAAGACAGCACAGGAGCTGGAACTGGGGGTGCTGCCGTCCCCCTCTCTCCCCCGGCTTGACATGGTTTCCATCTTAGACAGGGTTTACAGCTTGGGTTTACAGCACTCCCACTATAAAAATTGTTTCAGCCCCCATGCGGACAGAATCCTTTTCTCCGTGTCACAGCTGAGGCCCAGAGGGAGCGTGGGGGCAGCTTTCTGGAATGAGGGCACATGTTTTCTGGAGGCCGTAGCGCATTGGATGCTGAAGCTTTTTGGAGAAGCCGGCCCAGGGTTAGGTGCCTGAGGGACAGGTAAGCTTTGGGAAAGCTGACCCGAAATGACTGCTCAAGGGTCCATGGCAGATTGGTTGCCACGCTCCCAGCCAGTGTTATGACCATCCACCCTTCCTCTGGCTGCCTTATAAATACAGCGACAGCTTGAGCAGAGAGAGGCCCGTCTGCAGAGCGAGGGTGTTAGATCCCGCTCAGACCCTCTGGCATGGCAGTGCCCACTTTGCCAAGCCAGCAGCTCCTCTGGGCCAATTGGATTAGTTTAGTCTCGTCAAACAGCCTCCCAGCCCCATGCATTAGGGCTGGGCTCCCCATAACAGGGTCCTTTATATATTTCCGTGGAGGAAACCTATGCATTAATGCTAGTGCGAGCCCCGCCTGCACAGAGACCAACAGGCCTCACAGGCTGGCCGCAGACCAATGTCAATCAGGAGTGACGCCACTGAAGCTAGGGGGATTTACATGGCCATATGTGAGAGCAAAGTCCGCCACGGCCAGCTGCCTTAATCCACTGCCATCTTAATATTCACAGCGCCAAGGGAGGTTTTCTGTGCCGCTGGCCAGCTCACAAGGGGGACTGGCCGGGCAGCCGTGAAGGATTGTGTTGTTTTTCCGATAACTCTGCCCCGATTTACAAGTGGAGAGGGTCCGGGGACCAGACGCATTGCAGCTTGGGCTGGGCTGGTGAGAGCTGAGGGCAGCCACTGGGAGCTTTTTGGGAAATGCTCTTTAACAAGGGCTTTTTAATGATGATGTGACATTAAAAGTCCCCAAGGCGGGTGGTGGTGGTGGGGAGGAGGGCGGATTGCCGTAGCGTGAGATTTACAAACCCTCTTGCGCTAAGTGTTTAAATGATGGCAGATCTCTTCCCGCTCGGTAATTGGGGCATAAATTGTATTTATAACTCATAAACAGAAATGTCACTGGCTTCATGAACTGAGGATTGAGATAATAAAAGGATATTATATTTCATCAGCGGGGCGATGGAGGGAGATTGATCAGTGGTAGCGGCTCGTAACACCATGCCCACGAGCGGTGGACAGCTCAGCCAACGCGTCCGCGCGGGGCCGATAATGGAGATCGCTGGTGTGGCCAGCTGGTGGGGAAGAAATCCATTGGCTACTGCGTTGGGAGGGTCCCTGTTGGTGCCCTTCACCCCAAATTAGTTCATTGGCTGGGCAGCTCAGCACGACAGGGAGATGCTTGGCCTGGTAGGGGTAAGTGGTACCTAGGCCACGTGCTGGGCCCTCTGAATGGGGTAAATTTTGCTCCTCAGCCCCTGTTCCCGCGTTCAAAGCAGCCTGGGAGAGGCCCCGGAGTCTCCGCCACTCAACTCAAGGCCCCGCATCCATCCATTCGCCGGCGCAGAGCTCCCTCGGCCTCAGCACAGCTGCACCAAGGCAGGCAGGGGGACACGTTTGCACTAGGCAGCAGAGCCCGCCGCATCCCAGAGGAGCAATACAAAGCTGCGGCTTGTGCCCGGGAGGCCACGGGCCAGACCTGACGGGAATGAATCGCTCCTTAAAGGCCGCGGCTCATGCAGTGAGGACACCCAAACTGCTGTTGAATTTTTTCCCGGAGCAGGGCACCACGGTGCCAAGATCCCGGCAGGTGCCGAAAGAGGGTGGAGTGTGTGTGTTTGGGGGGCAGCGTTACACCTGACCGGGCTGTCCCGCCAATTCAGTGCCATGCTCCTCCGCTGCAAGCCAGCCTTTGGACAGCGGGAACTGCTGCAGCTCCATTCACTCAAAAGCCTCCTTCCTTCCAAACCTACAGCTGGACAGGGTCAGCCGGGGAGGGAGGAGGCCGGTTACCTGCATCTCTGCAGCTGGCCTGGGTCAGATAAGAGGGCAAACTAGCTGATCATGATGGTCCCTCCCTCTCTTTCTTTCTTTCTTTCTTTCTTTCTTTCTTTCCTCCTCTTTATTTCCAGGAATGGTAGCATGTGACTTTCATATGATGAACAATTGTTTTCCATTTTTTTACAAGCCCAAGGCACTTGGTTGCCTCCCTACCTCTCCCCATCCCCGACCCCCGGCCAGCCATGCAGTGGGTGGAAATGGTCCTCAACAGGCTGTGTGCACCGGTATAAACCTATTGCTAGGTATAAACTTTCAGAGGGTTGGGGTCTAGAACAGTGTGTGCTGGCACTCAGGGCGCCTGGGTTCGCTCCCTGGCTCAGGGAGGGCAGTGGGGTCTACTGGTTAGGGCGGAGCGATGTCTGGATGTCAGGACTCCTGGGTTCTACCTCCAGCTCTGAGGGGTGGGGGGCACTAGCAGAGAGATGGGCATCTCTTCCTGGCTCTGCCAACCACAGGCGGCGTCCCCCCTTTGTCTCACTTCCCCCCGTGTGATACGGAAACGACGCTGTGCCCGATTCACTCGCAAACATGCACGGGTCTAATTAAAGGCGGGTTTGCAGCCCCGAGGGCTGACGCGAGACGCAAGCGGTGCCTCGGCCTGCTGTGTGTGGGGTCTGAGTGGTGCCTAGGCCCGGTGGAGGGGGCAGGCGTTAGGTGTGATTAGAAAATGCAGGGCAGGACAGCCACTTTCCACGCGGCTGTGGTGGTGGTTGCCTAAAGAAACAGTCCTCCTGCGTCGAGGCCGAGAAAACCCTCCAGGGACTCGTCTCATTACTTCACTAGGGCCTAGAATCTGCAAACCGCTCAGCGTCCGATAGCTGCCACGTGGCACTGGGGGGATTCCTCCAGTAGGGCCCAGGGGGGAGGCAGGAAGGGGAGTGCCAGAAGATGGTTTGCCCTGCAGCAAAACCGAATCCTAATTAGCGACAGAGGAAAGCCCTGAATGGTGCCCTGTGCCCCTCGGGGCGCCTGGGAACGTGCAAGAGATGGAAAAAGCAGAGAGCCTGAGCACAGAGCAAATTTCTGCCTGCATGCAAAATGCAGCAGTTCGTGCATCACATACATGTTCTGAAAACGAGTACCACGGCCGCACTGGGGGACCAAACTCAGGAACACTGGCTGGAAACACGCAGGCTACTACGGCTACCCTTCCCAAGGCCGACTCACAAACCGCTTTCTTGTCTGGCCACTAGGTACAGGTTAGAGCCGCGGCGTGTGAGCGTGGGTCACGTACGGAGAACGGTACATGGACACACACACACACAGTGTATGCGTTTGCATAGACTGTGTATAGCGAGGCACAATTTCTAATGCACCCCGGGCCAGCTTCCCACGGCTCAGCCAGCACCCATAGTCAGGGCCAGCTTTCCCCAGGGGCTGGAAATCAAGCCGTTTCTTTTGGTGCCTAATGGGAGCTGGGCTCGTTAGAGGATCTGGCCCAAACCACAAGTACATGCAGAACAGATACATCGGTTTGCAGGCCGTGGTGGTGCCAGCGCGTGTGATTTTTTTTTCCACGAGGGACGTGATGTTGGCTGGCGGCTGCAGCCAGGCTGCCCAGGATGTGGGAAGCGCCAGCCGGGCCTCTAGCGAATTCTAGCCCTCGGACTGGCTGTCTGCCACCAGGGCCAGCTGCAGGCGGTACCGTCCCCTCAGCAACCCAAAGCTGTTCTCACAGCCCAGCATGGGTCAGCTCCTCTGATCTCTCCCTTCTCCCTCTCCATGGCACCTGGGGAGGGACTGGCTTGGGTGGGGAAGAGCCCCTGGAGCTTGCTGCAGCCCCCCCTGATTTTCCCGGGCTGGGAGAAGGGGGCTGAGAACCCAGGAGAAGCAGAAATGAATCTGAAGGGGCTGCACTGATGGGGGTGGAGGGGGAATTAATTGCTGGCCGGGGTAGGGCAGATGTGGGGTGAGAACTCCTGAAGCAGGAGACAGGATCCCCTTCCCGAGGAACTCGGGTGAGTGGGTTCCCCGAATTATCACCTGCGCACAGGGGGATGGACAAGGGGAGGTCAGTGATCCGAAAAGAGCCCGAAAAGCGCAATATACTACCGTAAAACCTCAGAGCCCCACACCGCAGACTCCCGGTTACCCTCACGCCTCATCTAGACCGGACGTGCGCAAGCAGGCAGCCGCAGAGAGCGAAAAAAGAAAGCAAATCTAGCACAGTGCTGTGTTCAACGTAAACGACTGACAAAATAAAGGGACCGGTTTTAGAAAAACAGTTCGGCCAAGGTAAGGAACCTGTCAGTGCTTGTTTCATTTAAATTCAGCTGATTGAAAGCAGCATTTTGGTTCAGCACAGCATGTAAACTTTTGAAACGCCAGCCGTGCCGCTGTGTTCAGAGATCCGGACGGCTCAGTGCTGTGACCAACCTCCTGTGGGGTTTGTAACGCTCAGGTTCGACGGTATTTATACATTTAAAAAACGCTCATGATATTCCGGGCCCAGCTCCTGATGTGGAGGGCAGGGCAGTGCAGTGACTCGGGAGTGTTGATTTCTTCAGGCTGGCCATTTGTATGGATGCAAAAAAAAAAAAAAAATAGAGCCACAGAGACAAGGCAGAGGCTGTCCCTCTTGGTGGGTGTGTGTGAATGCACACGCTACTCCTGTTAATGGGCATGGGGTGGAGAAACCGCTGTACAGTTATGAGCTGGGCAAAGTTTCGTGGAGCGAAAGCCTTGTTGAGCTCGGTGGGAGTGAAACACCCTTCAATGAACAGAATTAAGGATACACTAATCACAAGTGCCTGCCTAAAAGAGAGGGCTATGTGAACCCACCCATGAGTGGGAGACTGGGTGGATGGAGGGGTTTTGCTGGAAATTGCGTGTGTGTGGGAGGGGGGCGGGTGGGGAGCAGGGGTTGGGGACGGAGAACATACAGAAGCAAGAGGACAGAGAGGGGCAGAGGCAAAAAGCAAGAAAGCCAAGTGGTAACCTGTGAGCACAGGGTGACCCTGGATAAAGCTAGAGCCAGCTTTTGGGGGCTGTCAGCTAAAAATCTGCCCCCTTTGTTCGTGGTTTCTCCTGTGTTTGGAGAAGCAGGACTCTGGCTGATACACCCTGAAGGAAGTAGATGGTAGAAAGT
The DNA here is from genome assembly GCA_007922155.1 of Mesoclemmys tuberculata. Taxonomy (NCBI): domain Eukaryota; kingdom Metazoa; phylum Chordata; order Testudines; family Chelidae; genus Mesoclemmys; species Mesoclemmys tuberculata. The sequence continues at coordinate 741,744 of ML675709.1, forward strand.
GTTAACTAGCAACATTTGTCCCGGTTACTCCGTCCTGTCCCTCTTCTTTCCCCAGGGAAGGTATTTTGTTTAAACCTCTGTTGAACGTGTTTGTGAGTGGGGTACAGATTTGCCTACCCAAGGTGCCCAGAGTGACTGTAAATTCCCTGATTGCTTCAATTTGGGTTCGAGCCCCACCAAGTAAATTGTAGAGAATCCCCTTGAAAGAAGGATCTGTCCCTGGTTGCTGCAGATGCCGTTGGCAGAAGGGTTACGCCTGTAAACATCAAGATTGCACGAAAGAAAATACCAAAGTCCATCAATTTTTTTCTCCCAAGTGGAACATCTCCAGAAACCACAAACAAGACTAGCTGCATGGATTGGAAAGGGGCAGCAATACATTGCAACCAGCTCATAGCAGCCTCACTTCGGTTGTGTAGCGAGCCATTTGCAGAACACCAGAAGTTTACCGGCTCCAACAAGGCCCAGGAACCAGGCTGCACGTTCTATTGGGCCATCTACTGGTGTGCTACTAATTTTATTAATGGATTATTTACAGACGTGCCAAAATCTCTCTTTTATGGTGTGTTCCTGTTACAACACCCCATGCTGAAGATGGCGCCCATGGCTCACGGGCTCTAAGTAGCCCACTGGCTGATCACCGCACGTGGAATGCTGCTCTCCAAGACTGCCACGGGGAGTGCATGGTGTTATTATATTACTTAGAGCGTTATATTATTCGTTATTGTGTCACTGTATAAATGAGTATTCCGCTGTATTTGTGTAAGTTATGTTACACTGTCACTATGTGCCCTACGTTGGGGTCTGTGATTTATGTTGCTTTGTGCTGTGTTCTATGACCGATGCGGCAATTCACCTTGCACTGCGTGTCGATTTCAGAATCCGTTTGTGTGAAGATTGGAAACAAAGAAAGAGTGCTTTGCTTTGGAAGGAAATCGTTGCCTGGGTGCTGATCCGTCGATCAGATGGCCGTATCTGTGTCCTCCCCCCGGTAAACTGAAGCAGTCGGTTCTGGAGAATTTTCCAATGATCTAGAGGGAAACCCATGGTAAACTCTTACAAAATCTCTAGGGCGAGCCACCTCTCATTACCAACTGACAGAGACTAGGCCCGTGATTGGTCCATTGTGGTATTTAAGTAAACTGAGTTGAATTTTGGGTAACACTTGAAATTCCTGTTTATGCATCCCAGGATCATGTTAACTCTCTTGGCCACAGCATCGCTCTGGGAGCTCATGTTCAGCTGATTATCCACCATGACCCCCAAATCTTTTTCAGAGTCACTGTTTCCCAGGACAGAGAGCCCCATCCTGTGCAAATGGCTTGCATTCTTTGTTCCTTACTTCTGTAAGGCTGTGACGTGCGCCAGGTGAAGAGTGAATGTCATCCCATGTCAGAGATCGGAGACTTGTGCTAGATGGAGCTAATCCACGGCATTCCTCATGAGCCCTTTGAATCCGTCCCCTATCATAAAATGGGGTGTTGCTATCTGACGACCTCTGCCTTGGCTGGCACTGGGGAGGAGGCCTCCAGAACTAGAAGCTTGAATCTTCCCTATGGGGACTAGAGACAGGCTCCTGCTTGGGGCTATAACAGGCTCCTCTCCCGTGTGGACTGACCCCTCTCCCACCCACTGACTGATGGTTTCGCGCCTGCTGAGACGGTGCCACGGAGATGCTGGCCTGGGAGGTGCTCTGGAGTATGAGCCAGCCTGCGAGGGAGCTGCTCACATCTGGGAATAGTCAGATACCCTTTGCCCTCAGCGCACAGATTTTACTGCTGTTAGCACAGGCGGTCTGTGCAAATCCAGGCGCCACGGAGGGCAGAGCCCTGGCCTGGAATCCCACTGCACTGGCCTCTCTTGATTACAGGCTGTTTGGGCACGAATCTCCACGGGGAAGCAACCGTCAGCAGCCGCAACCAGGTCTCCTGCTGGTCTCCACTTAGCATCTGCGTCTCTCTTCAAAACTCTTCTCCAAGAATCATGGTGAACGGTCTGAGGTGAGGGCAGAGAGGTGGGAGCCTTCTGGGATCTGATAACGGCTAGAGACAGCCCTGAGTAACACTTGTGGGCGCTATAAAAGATAATGGATGGCCGTGAATATTAAGGGCAATGACATAACTCATTCCCCTTATATATTGTAGCTGAAGGATTTAAATATGAGCCAGGATAAATCTTGGTGAGAGAACACTGAAATGTCAAGAGAGAAATCAATAGATAAGAGACCTGAAGAAAGACGGCTGGGCTTGGCCTGGTATTTTTCAAGTCAGTCTCTGGATGAGAAGTCACGTCAGGGCAGCAAGTAAACTTCGCTTGATCAAGTTTATAGAAACAAGCAGCGGAGAGCGTCGGATGTCAGTGCCACACCAATCTGGATAACGCAGCCATATGTGGGGTCAGCGTGGGCTTTCCAGCCATGTGCCCCTCAAACTAATGCAGAGCAGCTGGGAAGGAGGAAAAATGGCAATTGGATTTTCTGGGAAATTTCTTCCACCCCATTTTTTTTTCTTTTCATTTATTTTCCACAGAAAGTTTTGGTTTTTTTTTTCATCAAAACTGAATCCCCCACACACTATTGTTTTCCAAAACCTCAAAAATGGGAAAGGTTCTGTGTCTTCATCCAAAAAGGAAAATATAAAGGAAAATTTTTACCCAAATGGAAATGATTTAAATGAAAATGGTTGTTTTGGTTAAACAAGCTAAAAACTCCAAAACTGTTCTTCTTGACATGAAAAATATTCCAACCAGCTCTGCCTGGAAGCACAAGGCTTTTCCTGCGGCTGCCATCTCTCCAGGGCTATGGGTGGCCTCCTGGCAAGAAGCATCTTCTCTGTGGATCCTATGGGATGAGGGGAGGATGGGAATGGACTCCCTGCCATAGAGACACATACCAGAACTGTTTGGGCATGCTGCTTTAAATGGTTGTTGTTACATTTCCAAGCGAACACCCCCATGAGCTGACTGTGGGGGAGTTCACTCCTTTCCGAGCCATTATTTCAGGCTCTCTGCAGACTCGGGCACTGTTCAAAATGTTGATCCAAAGCCACAAGGGCTGGGAACGTGCTAAGAGGAAGCAGGGATTCTGCGGTCTGAACGGGCCGTGTATGTATTATCAGGCAGGTGGGACATGAACTAGAACACCCTACAGGAAGGCACCCATTTGAGTGCCCCGTGCCCCAGCCAGGCAGGGAGGCGGCTCATAGGTTTGCTCAGGCTGGCGCACGGAGCCACGTTGCTGAAATTCAGAGAGCTGCAGCGCAGCCACCACCTCGTCCCTGGAGTTGGGCCCGCTCTGCTCGGCAGCGTCCCACCGCTATGACGAGGAGTCGGCCGGCTTCTGTCAATAAAGCGTTGGACTGCGATGCTTATTCACCACTGCACGGTACCTGCGTCCGAGTGGCTGGGACGTGACGAGCTGTAACCGTGGCACCTGCCAGTTCTGGGCCAAAGCTGAGCAACAGCAGGAATTGTGCAAGTCAGAAATGGAGCATCCACCTAAACTCGCCCCGAGGGGAGCAGGGCCTAATCGAATAAAGCTGGAGGGAGGGGGGCTGGGAACCAGGACTCCATGGGTTCCGTCCCCAGCTCTGGGGGTGGAGTGGGGTCTAGTGGTTAGAGCAGGGGCAGGGCTGGGCGTCAGGACTCCTGGGTTCAGTTCCCAGCACAGACGGGCAAACGGAAAATAGGCAGATAACAAATATTCTAGGGTGCCCAGTGCTTTCCTTTCTGGAGAGAGAGGCCTGCGGCTACGTTGACTGATTGATTTACCCGTTGAGGGCTCCTGAGCTGGGCAGAACGCAGATTCGTTATTGTATTCTAATTTTCAGCCCCTGCTCTACACACTGGAATGAACCAGTCCCCCCACCCCTCGACCCCGGCTTCTCTGCTCCACGGCAGACACGAGCACCGATGGGTTTTCATAGAGAATACAGGGAACAGAACAAGCTCCCTCTCACCCTATTCCAGACTGGGATTCAGCCTGGTAAAGGACATACCGGGAGCGTGGCATGGGCTGCGGTGCTAAAGAGCTGCCATTCTCAGAACCTGGGAGTGGTGGCTCGGGCAGAAACAGGTCCTGCCTAGGACCTTGCTCCAGCTGATGGGGAATCTTCTGCTGATATTTTTTTTGGGGGGACGGTGTCAGAAAATGCCAACTGGTTGAAACTGAAACCGCAGAAAAAGCATTTTTCAACTCAAACATTTTTTGATTCCGCCTCTCCAATCTTCCCCGATGTTGCAACTTTTCACGTCAACATTTTCTAAATGGCCAATTCCATTGTCTGGGTCTCAATGACTTTTTCCCTTTGAAATTCCCGCTACTTTACAGCAAAGAAACATTAACAAAAAATTAAAATCTGAAAGCAAACCAAACGTTTTGATTGACCCGAACGGAACATTTTTTTTCCAGATTTTTTGGAGTGTGGAAATTTTCAAGATTTTGACTTTTTGTCATGATTTGGGACAGCAAAAATCCAGCATCTTGAAAATGTTCAGTGGGCAGGAGAGCCACCTCCAGCCCTGTTTTTCTCCTAGCCCTGAGGCTTCTGGCTCAAGGCCCTTGGCATTGTTTCAGTGTTCATTTATTTCCTATTTTCCTGTGTGGTTTGGTCAAAACAACTTTGAGGAGGGAAATAAATTAAGAAATCAATTGGTAACATTAATGGCTGCAAGTAGCATGGATGCTGCAGTGGTGACCCAGAATATAACTGTTATTTTTCTTGTTAAAATAGCACCTGGAGACCACCACCGAGATCAGGATTTCATCGCTGTGCTTGGTGTCGCATGGGCCCCCACAGAGATCAAGGGGTTCCCTCGTAGTGCCGGGCGCCACACAAACACACAGTGAGAGACAGCCTCTGCCCAAAGGGCTCACAGTCTAAATGGAGTGGGAGAAGAACCAGACACACGGGGGGCAGCGACTTGATCAATGTCACACATCAGCACCAGGGCCAACACCCAGATGACCTGACTTCTAGTTCAGTGTTCTACCCACTAGCCCAGCTGGCCTCTCTCTAAGAACTGCTGCCCTCTCTGAGCAGATCGTTCAGTCCGGAAGGTGTTGAGTTTGCAATTAAATCTCCTCCGTTACGACATTTGTGTAAGTAAATCACTGAAATTTCCCAGGCTAATTTTAACAATTAATTTCTTTGACATTGCGGGCAGCCAGCATGGGAATCTCTGCTCTGCTCCTGCCTGCAATTACTTAATTAAAAGGGGAGCAATTACCCCCTTGCTGTTAATTGAGATGCAAGGAGAGACACGCGCTCCCAGTCTCACTCTGCTGCCAGTCGGAGCTCCCAAAGCGGCCCTCAGTACAGCACTTTCTGGGCTTAAGGTAGGAGCCTCTCCGAGAGACAGCACTGACATTTGAACCAAGCTCACAGTCTCAAAGGAGCCATGTGTACCATTTTCCCCATGCCCCTCCCACAGCTTGGAGAGAACCCAGGGGTCCTGGCTTCAAATACCACCTTGCTCTAACCAGTGGTCCCTACTCCCCTCCCACAGCTGGAAAGTGCACCCAGGCATTCTGTGTCTTTGACCCTCTGCTGTAGCCACTAGACCATGATCCCTCCTGCCACCCAGCTCTGCTATTTCGCATATAGCTCCAGTTTTGCCAATTCCGGGGACGTTGCTTTTGACAATGATGGCCAGCCCCATTCCCAGGGCTCCAGGGATCTGAACATCCCAGCTGCTCCCAGCCCCTGACAGCGTTTAACAGATCCACCTTGTTCCCTGTCCCACCGGTGCCTCCCGGCAGCCCACCAAGGCCAGCGGAGTTCCATGGATGCTGGAGGCCAGCCCCTGCTCCTTGAAAGGCAGCTTTGCCTGCAGCTGACGAGGAGCCAGTAATAAATATCTCTCAGGCAGCCTGAGCGCGGGGAGCTGCCGTGCCTCTGTTAAAGTTCCCCATGTAAACACAGTTGATGGATGGTCTTCCATGGAAAAGGTTTGTTGACTAATATGAAGCTCTGGAGCAGTTTTACGTCTGCTCGTATATTCCGAGTTGGTGCCGGCAGGAGTCTCGGCGTTCTCAGCGTTCCACAAAGGTCCCTTTCCTTGCCGGGGGCTTTGGTTTGGTCTCTGCCCTAAGGTAGAACAGGCATGATGCTAGCGTCGTCCTGTACAGCTGTTTGCCCCAGCAGCACCAAGTGGGGGCAACATGCCAGAGACCAGGCCTGAGAATTGAAAAACTGTCAGCTTTTGAAAACTGTCGTCAGTTTAAAAATGAAAAAAAAACCCCCAAAAACCACAAGTATTGGTAAAAAGTTTACCCTAAAGTTTTCGGGTTCTAACTTTTTGAGGAAAAGCCACAAAAAAACTTGGACGAGCAACATTCAGCGAAAGCCCTCCCCTCCTCTTTTTATTTGACCAGCTCTGATGGCTGTTTCATGCCCACTTGGCGTGGGTGTGAATGAAAGGACGACGGGGAATCGGAGCCTGTACGAGATAACCGTGAATGAGGCTCAGCAAATCCCCCTCCTGTCTCTTCTACCCCTTGCTTCTATTAATAGCTTGTGACGCGAAAGCTGAATTCCTGAGGGGTTTTCCTCTGCCCCACGTCCCTGGGAGCAGAGAACATCCACAGCGCCATGCTTTGATCAATGTCCTGGGCTGGGGGATGGGAGTAGGCGCTTGTGACAGCACCACACCAGCGGGGGAGTTCTCCTGGGGCCATTCCTACCCCCATTACCCTCTGGAGCAGCATAGAGGGACCTCAGTATGATTGAAAATCAGACCTGTGTCTTCCTGGCTATGCCAGCTCAGTGCCTGCAGTGCAATGGACCGAGGGTTCAATCTCCAAGAGCAGCTAATGGCTATGTAAGGTGATAGATAAATCTCAGGGTCTCATTGTACTGGGTCTTGCATAGACCCAGAGTGAGAGATAGTCCCTACCCCAAAGAGTTGATTGTCCAAAAGGCAGGAGTGGAAACTGAGGCACAGAATGGGGATGTGACTTGCCCATGGTCACCCAGCTGGTCAGTGGCAGAGCTGGGGATAGAACCCAGGTTTCCTGAAAATACTTGAGGATCAATTAGTTAACACGCCGTGAGATTTGGGTAGGAAAGATGCTGTGAGAAGTGCTAATTAATTCTTTTCGCAATTTGCACTTGTGCAGAACTTCTCATCTTCAAAGCCCTTTGCGAGCATTACCCCGTTCATCTAGTAAAACAGCTGTAATGATTGCTAATGGCTGTGGTTCAGACGCAGCCTGCGAAGCCACGGTGGATTCAGGGCGAGCCGGGGACGGGGGGAGAGAGAAGTGTGCCATGTGGCTAGTGGCACCATATTGGAATATTATCTGCATTTCATCGCTTCGAACCTTCCTGACCATGTGCAGTAAACAACGAGCTTTAGTGACTCACAGAGCCGGCTGCCTCATCCATTCCACTTATATCCCCCCAGTCTCATGTGCATGAAATTTTCGCTTTTCCACCGGGCCTCTGGACAGCGGCACCTGTATTTTTAAACCCCGTCTCATCAGCAATTGTTATTTATCTGCTCTGAGGCTGAACCCAGGTGGTAGGAAGCACTTAGCCCTGGAGATGGGAGAAACGAGCTTGACTGATGGAGCCACTCGGCTTGTTATGGTCCCAGTGCTGGCTTGATTCGTGAGGGAGAGAGGCGGGTGCAAAATGCGATGGGTTCTTGATTGAAGTGACAAGGGCCGGCTCCCCTGTGCAGAGACACCGGCCTCGGAATGACACTTCGGCAGCTGCAGGGAGCCCCAAGAGCTACAGTTGCGCCTAATTTACTGGCTGACAAAACGGGTCACAAGGGGGGGGCGAAAAGCCACTCCTGAACCACGCTCAATGCGAGAAACATGTCCCCCTCTGTGCAAACCCGCAGGGAGATGGGGCCAGGGGTCTGCCGTGGGCAATAATAGCAGCAAAACACGGGCACTAGAAGCAAAGACTAGCTGAACATTCTTGCGTCCAGTTCTGGGCGCTGCATTTCAGGAAAGATGTGGACAACTTGGAGAAAGTCCAGAGAAGAGCGACAAAAACGATGAAAAGTCTAGAAAATAGGCCCTTTGAGGGAAGACTGAAAAAAATGGGGTTTGTTTAGACTGGAGAAGAGAAGACGTAGGGGGGCCATGGTAACAGCTTTCGAATACATACAAGGTTGTTAAAAGGAGGAGGGAGAAAAACTGTTCTTGTTAACCTCTTCGGACAGGACAAGAAGCAATAGGCTTAAATTGCAGCAGTTTGTATTATGCCATTGATTAGGCCGGGCCCTGCCCCAAAGAGCTCACAAATTGGAATAGACACAGCGTGGGAGGCAAAGGAGCTTGCTGCAGATCACACAGCAGGTCTTCAGCGGGGCCAGGAATAGACCTAGGTTTCCCGCCTCCCAGGCCAATGGTCGATCCACTATGCCACACCGTTGCCTCTCCGCCTGCTGACCTGCCTGTCAGAGCAGAGCCATTGTGGAATTTCTAAACCTGGGCTCTGCAGCTATTATTCCCGTGGGAGCTGTTCCAGAATAAACCCCCTGTTTCTCAATCTCTGCCACTTCCCGTTTCCCTAATCAGCTAATTGACGAAAAGCAATTAGAGGAAAACACAATTGGCAGAGAAAATAAACGGAGGCACCTTTCCCGGTGAACGGCGCTTACTTTATAATTGAAAAAGTTATGACAGCTGCGTGTCATAAACCAAAATCATTAGTGTGCTAAACTCAGCCAGAAAAGCTGGTGTCATATGCCTGCGCTGCATCATGTCAATTACATTTATGGTGCCTGAATTGTATTGTTCATGCCTCATATATGAAGCAAGGAGGCATTGGGGGAGGATTTCTTAGTGGCCAAATCTCAACCTCGTCCAAGGGGAAATGATTGTAACACCAGCTACCCCACTTCCGGAGTGAAGAGGGTACGCCACCTCTCTCAAACTGGTTTAGTAAAGCTCACGCAAGCCCCCGGGGGAAAGCACTGATTTCAGACGAAGGCTGGTGTAGATCATTTTTAGCTCACACCTGTTCCAAAGAGCTTTTCTACCTGAAAAAAGATGTACGGGTCTAACTAACTGGTTCACCGCAAAGTGGGTTTTAAACGGATGTAGTTAAAGCAGCGTGGACAGAGTCAGAGCAGCGTATCTGGGTTTAGCTTAAAGCCATTCCTAATTAAAACTTTTGGCATTAAGGTACCACACTGGAGCTGTACTTCGGATGCCTCCTCTCCCCATTCTCTCCTACGTTCTGGGTTCGCTGGCTGGACTACATCTCCCATGAGGCACCGTGGCCTCCCCTCTGAGCAATGCCAGTGTCAAGTCCCAGGCCCGTGGGTCTTCCAGCCACTGCTCTCAACCCTTTGGCTAGGCAGTGTTTGAACTGGCTCTGCCTGCAGCTGAACCACTGGTTACTTGGCATTTCTTGCGCTTTCCACGGGTAGTCGGGACCTCGGGCTTCTCCGGCTCACCAATCCCCGTGTGAACTCCGCAGCCAGAGCTTTGGAACATGTTTCTGGCTCTTGCCAGTGACAGACGTGCGGCTGCTAATGCGCCATCATCCATTAGGGGAAGATAATTTGTCCGGCTTCCTACCTTGTATCCTGTGCAAATGCAGCAGGAAGTTTCCTGTTCTCTTTATGCCATGGGGCTAAGGAAAAACGAGCCCAAGTTATAGTCAGCCTCAGGCAGGGGCAACCTTTTTTACTCCTATTCGCATCACAGGAGTGAATATCCAGGGAAGCAGCTGATGGGGAGAGCTACTGGACTGATAGCAAAAGCCTCCTCTACCTGGCAGCACTGGAGAGTGAGCAATGGTCCAGCAAGGCCCTGCTTCCTTTAGTAGGTGAGACAAAGGCTTTGTCTACACTACAGTGGCACGGCAACGGATCTGCACTTATGCCGGAGTAGACGCTTCCTACATCGATGGAAGAGTTTTTTTCTCTCAACGCAGATAATCCAGCTCTCCAAGAGGCGGTAGCTAGGTCAGTGGAAGGAGGGTTCAGTCAACCTAACTACGGAGCAGAGGGGGCAAAATTTATCCCTGCCCTGACCTCTGTAGCTAGGCGGATCTGAGTTTTCGGTGTGGATCAGGCAAAAGTAAGTGGTGCAGCAGAGGGCCAGGCTTTTAGCAGGGAGGGTGTCGCTTTCAGATTCCACTCTTAGCACAAGAAAGTTGTGTGGACTGGATCAAGAGACACACTCGCTGTGGGCTCAATGTGGGCGGCGCTGGGGGAAATCCCATGGCCTGTGTTTTATATGCAGTGGATCGTGGTGGCCTTGAAATCTATTAATTCATTCATGCACAGGCCAGAGCACACTGCTATCCATGGCTGGACTTGAGCCAGCAGCCAATGGAAGGTTTGATAGCCACGCACCGAATCTCTATGCCAGCCATGCTGGCCTCACCCGAGAAAGCGGCCAGCTGGGTTACTCATTCCCTGTGCCCCCTCCTGCCCTGAAAGCTGACTTTGAGCTTTGTAGGTTAAAGATCATTATCTGGAAAATATTCCTTTCTCTGTTTCTCTCCTCCTGTGAATCCTAAAAAAAAGGAGAAATGTCCTCAGTGCCACCACAATGTGAAAAGCCACGTGGGACGCTTGCTTCCTGCCCTGAGCGCTGATTGGAACCCGGAGCAGCGTCTGTCCGGCGCTGTGAACCGACACAGCGCCAACATGGTTTGCATCCTCTACGTAACCGTTGGATGTCATGCCCAAAGAGTAGAGCAGCTCAGCTGGGGATGTCGAGCTCCCTGTAAAACATGGAGATGTCAGTTTGCACTATGCGGGAATTTTACCTCTTCCTTTTTTATTTATTTTTTTTCCCCAGGGAACAAATTTGCCATTTTGTTGGTGCTGGTTTTTGGTCAGGACTGGTGAGAGGAGACAGTACAGTCTGCCGTTCAGAACAGAGGGGCTGGGTAGCGGGATGCCTGGGTTCAAGTTAGATCGTAGGCTTTTTCAGGCCAGGCCAATACTTCGGTATATGTTTGTGCAGCGCCTGGCACGATGGGGCCCTGCTTTCAGTCCAGGCCGCTAGCCTGACTGAAAGGCTGAGGGTTGTAACAGACTCACAGCTACAGAAAATGGGCAGATTTCTCCCCCACTGGGAAAATTTCAACTAATGTAAAATGTAAAACCAACAAATTTCAGCTGAAGTTGTAGCTCATGTTTGACGTCTCCAGTCTCCGCTATACGTCAGCCTCTGTGGTTTGGCTACATCTCCCACGATGCACCGTGACTCTCCACTACAGTGTATCACAGGAGTCTTCAGGATGAAGTGCACAATGAGATTTTTTTTGGGGGGAAGGAGAGGGGTAAAGGAAGAGTGTTTTTCTTCCCTGCCATTTCAGACTGAAAGATTTCCATGAGCTGTGTTGGCAGAGGAGTAAAGCTGGGAGTTATTCTCCAGAAATTTGCTTCTTGCCAGGATTGGCTGTCAATAGGATACAAAGCCGGGGGGGCTGGGTCAAATCCTGCCCCGGTTTACTAGTGACTGAAAGTCAATCCCATATGCTATGCTATTGGCATTATAGAAGGCCCATTGCCCCCCCCCATCAGGATCAGGGACCCCTGTTGGGTGTTACAGACCTAAAGTGAGGGAGTGCGTTGGCTTAGGGCTTTGAGGAGCTGGATTCAATTCCCAGCTATCCCACAGACTCTTTCGGACCACAGTTCCCATCTGTGAAATGGGATAATGAACCTTCCTGTGGCTGTTTGGATGGTGAGCCTTTCAGGGCAAGGATTATCTGTACAGCCCCTGACACAACATAGCTTGTTTGCTTCTAGGCAAACATTGCGATCACAGAGGGGGCTGTGGCTTGTGATTTCCAAGGAAATCTTTACACCCTGATCCAAGAAAGACGGATATTTTTCAGGAGCAGAACTTCTTTTAAGATCACAGCCCATGCTGGGGATGCAAACGAACCGACCCCATCTCCGTTAACCTCACTCCCCGGCTGCACGCATCAAGCGAGTTAAATTGGCCATGTATTGCTGGGTTGTAGCTCCATCACGCATACCAGAAGCAATAACAGGACTCCAAGCTGCAATGAGGTGTTTTAGAGCTAAATCAGTCAGGTAAGTCTTCGTGTCCCCTTGGGTGCGTGACTAATTTTGTTGTGAAAACAGTCAAGGAGAAAAAGAAATGTTGTTTGTTGAGGTTAAATTGATTTAAATTGGTTTTGATTAGTGAATTACCTAATGAATTTGTGTTCTTCCTTTAATTATTTAGGAGTCTGTCATTAGGTAAGCTTTCTGTATCTTCAGGAGGTTTTTACATTTCAGTTATAGCTTGATTTCTTTATCTGCTGTGAAGAGATGTTGATGTTTTATCACATATACGATTTCTAATCTCACCGACTCTTCCAGGAGCATTCAGACCTGACAAACTCATTAGCATTGCATTTCTCTGATTTAATTCAGAAGCAGTGAAAAAATGTGTTAGATATAAGCTGCATGTTTCCCTATGCTGTAAATTATCCTGCCTTAACAACGCAGAGGTTAACGCAAGGCGGTGTCTGCCTTGTCAGATTTTCCTGATGACAGTGGTAACTGAATTAAGGATATTATTTTGACAGCTTGACAGCAAAATCTCTGGCGTTGATGTTGCATCTTCATTATAAGTTTCATTCTGAAGCCTCCTGCAAAATTCAAAAACAACCTAGGGGGAAAAAAGCCTTCACATTCTGGAATAAGGTAGATAGCTTTTATTTAGATGACTGGATCTCAGTTTAACAGTTCGTCTGTAGAATGTCTCCTCTCACAGAGAAATCGTGAGGTCGAGTTGTTAGAACCTGGGACTGGAATCAAAACTCCTGGGTCTAGTCGCCAAACGACTGCTGTTTTGCTGTGTGCAAACATGGACAAGTCATCTGCCTTTTCTGAGCCTCACCTGTGAAATGAAGATATTGGTACGGATCCTCCTTTCCTAGATTCCGAAATTTTAAAGGTAAAAGGGTCCGTTCTGACCGTCTAGTGTGACCTTCTGCCTAACACAGGTGAGAGAATTTCATCCAGTGATTCCATTTGCAATCTCATAGTTTCTGACTGAGCGAGACGGTAGCTTTTACACAGACACCAATCTTGATCTTCACACCTTCCATTGATGGGGAATTCACCACGACCCTTGGAAAGTTGTTTCAATGGCTAATGCCTCTCACTGTTAAAAAGTTGCACCTTATTTCTAATCTTAACAGGTCTAGCTTCAACCTCAACCCATTGCATCTTCTTCTGTCTTTGTCTGGTAAAGAGACGTCTACTGTCTTCTCACCATGTAGATCCTTATAGACCACGCTCAAGCCACTTCTTAACCCTCTCGGATAAACTAAATAGATGGAGCTTTTTAAATTTCTCACCACAAAGCGAATTTTCCAGACCACAGATCATCCTTGTAGCTCTTTCCTGAACCTTTTCCATTAGAGGTAAAGCTGTCTTGTCTCCCTGCCCTCTTTATACATTGCACTGGGAGCTCATGTTCAGTTGGTTTCCACCCATGGTCCCTAAACCCTTTACAGAATCACTACTTTCCAGGCTGCAATCTGCCATCTCGTAAGGCCAACGGGCTTGGTTCCTGGCTGTCTGCTCTTGCGTTTGGCAGCATTTAATGCCCCTTTTGTAAAAGGCTTTGAGACCCTTCAAGAAAAGGTGCTAAATAAGTGAAAAATGTGTAGTGCAACACCCCTTGTCCCCCACCGCCCATCTTCAGCATCAACACTGAGCGCTAACTACCCCATTGCAATCAGGCAGAGCCCTTTAGGAGCCATATTCTGGTTAATGCATATGAAAGCTGCCCATAATGCTTTGCCACTCATGATAATTGTTACTTATGCACCTGCCTCTGCTTGTCGCTTTCAAACCCTGTGACCTTCCTCCACACAAAGTGACACCTGCTGGGACGGAAGGTTAGCAGCATTTGTTTCAGGGCTGTTAGTTTCTTTTTTCCCTTGATGCCCACAGAAAAAAACTCTTTAATTCATTGAGGTGCCTGGATTTCATTGTTCCTGGCTGCATCCTGTCGTGGGAATGCAAACCTGGACTTTAAGTGAAATGCTATTTAGTCAAGAGTTTATTTTCAGCTCTTAAAATTGCATTTGCTTGCTGCGTCCTGGGGGAAATGCAGGCAGTGGGGTTGGTTTAGGATTGCCGCGGCTAATGGGGTTTCTCTGGTCGGTGACAACTCCCAGACAGTTTCTGTGAAAATTTCAGTGACGCTGAAGCACTCCACGTAATGCTTGGAAATATGATTAAGAACAGTTGATCGTGATCAGTGATTTATGGAAATGCTTTTTAAAAAAGAAACGTCGCAGCATGTTGTAACACAATGTTGAGATGGGAAATGAAAGCTTTTAAAATGCTCCAGCTGCACAGCCCTATTTATAAAGCTCACGCGATCATGTACCTGTCTCTGCATCCTGACATGACAATCCATCGCACAATAGTTTATTAATAAAAAATCAATTCTGGTGAATTATTTATTGAATGTTAATTAAATATGCATGAATGTTCCCTTAGAGGAAAATATTCCCCAAACGCCTTTGGCTGTGAGTTTCATGGAAAGTCACTTGAAAAACACACTGCAGACTTTTAAAATTCAGGATTTAGTTTAAAATGTGTGACAACCTGCACGTGCAGATCCCGGGATACTCTCACTCCAAAATGGAGCAGGGGAGGAGGAGGTTTGGTGCAAACGAGGGTGTGTTTATCTTATCCTACCCAAAAAACCAAACTGAACCATGCAATGTCTGCCATAACCTGGCAGTCCTAGGACTCAAAGTGAGACAAGTCACAAGTGTAAAGGAAACATTTTCAAAGTGGAGCTAGAAAAACCTCAGCAGCAAAGGGAAGATGGCCTAAGGGTTAAGGGATTGTTCCTAGAAAAATGTGGATTCAGTTCTCTGCTTGGCCACAAACTCTCTGTGTGGCTTTGGGCAAGTCCATCTAGCTCCCTGGGTCCCACTTCCCATCTGTAATTTGGGGAGAATGATCTTGTGTCCGTGCAGCACCTGGCACACCAGGGTTCTGATCTCAGCTGGGGTCTCTCTGTGCAGCGCTTGGCAGAACGGGGGCTGGTGGGTGCCGCTGTACCAATACTGAATGTGTTTGCAAGAGCTTTGGGCCTCACCCGAGCTGCTTCCAAGGCACCACGTATGTTTCCAGTGCAACACAGTGGCTCCTTGTCCCGGTGAGGCCAGACCAGATGTTTATGGGTCTCTGGCTCACCGAGAGTTCAAGGGGCTGATTTTAGGCCCCTTCCGTCTCCATCCCTGCAGATGTCCCCGCTAGAGGGCCTCAGCATGCAGGCCGTCCGGCTGAAGGCAACGGAGCTATTTGCATGCCTGCTTCTAGCTTATTGCCTGTTTATTTGCATACTTGCCTACATTTACATGCCGGCTTAAATACCTGGCCGAGCCTGTCTCCTCCTGACCTCGGCTCCACTCCCTTTTCCCATCATGCCCTGCCACGCCCAAGCGTGCAAAATGGCCACTAGTTTGACTGAGGGAAGTGGAGAGCTTCGGTCTCTGGCTGGCAGGCCGCTGGGCTCAGGTCTGCGCCCCACACCATTCACCCCACGCGACCCGTTCCTTGTTGGCAATACTCCTCTGCCCCCCCACTGCCCCAGGCCATGTCCCCCTGTAGCAAGATCTCAGGAACACTTGCGAGACGGACACCGAAATGAGGAAACAGCAGTTTATTGATCTGCTGGCAGCTGGCTCAGCGGAATCATTTCCAAAGGCTGAGCCCCGATCATACTGGGGCGTAGCCTTATATACCTTTTGAAAGTACATGAATATTCATACATTACATCACTATATTTTCCAAGGTTACATACATTAGCAGTTTGTTGATTGGCTCGTTAGTATCTCTTAACAATATTCACACCTCTTTCCAGAAGTGGGCCTTACCCTTGTTTCCATTAGTCTATTGGTGAATTGTTGTTACTAGGGGAAGTTGGTGAAAGGACGTTCTGAAAGGTTGCTGGTCTAGGGGTTAACATAAGTTCTTAAGAAATTACTGAATTAAGGGAAGTCAGCCACCTTGTAGTTACAATATTAGATCAGAGTCAAAAGGACAGAGACAGGGCCTGAATTAAGGGAAGTCAGCCACCTTGTAGTTTCAATATTAGATCAGAGTCAAAAGGACGGAGACAGAGCCGGGTGGCTTTAACCACAAAGCCAAACTGCATTTAGGAAGCACAGAGAAAGTTTGATAATGGGGGAAGGTTGAGGTTTGCCTGGGCTTGCTTCACCTTATCTAACAATTAAATGATTCTCTACAGAGATAGAGGAAGGCAAAGTAAAGACTGGAAATTACCTTTTACTAGCCTGTTAGAGTACAGTCATTGCTTCATGGTACACCTGACCATAGGCTAACATGGGGTGATTGAGAAAGTGCTTAAGTAGTGGTGAAATTGGGAAACTGCCCAGCAAGTGTTAATACAGGAAAACTAGGGAGTTTTGGCAGCTTTTTATCTTGTTAGTTAGAATAGTGTTATATTAGGATCAAAGGGATAAATACAGGCCAGTTAATATAATCACTTATAAAGCACAAAAGTATTTATAGATAATCTTTTGGGGTCAGGTCTTGCCTCACCCCATCTCACTGTCGTCCGTTATTAGTTGCACTCCAGGAGCTCCTAAATAAGCCCAGGGCCCTCTTGCGCTAGGTGCTGTACAAACACATAATAACCAGCAGTTCCTGACCCACAGCAAGGGGAAACGGCGGGGAGGTGACATGCCCAAAGTCGCCCCGTCCCAGAGATGGGAACAGCATCCAGGAGTCCTGCCTATTGCCCTCCTCTGTGGGATTTTTCTCAAGCCAAGGCAGCGTTCAGCGCAAGTGCAGGTTTTTCTCCTCTACAATTGCCATCGATGCTAGTAGCTGCCGATGAATGCAGAGGAGGAGGGGATGGCGGAGCACAGGGGGACTATGAAGTTATTTTTGTAGCACAGAGGACCGGCGGGTGACTGACTTCTTTAATATCCCTGCTAGCTCCACAGTTTGCTTCCAAGGTCCAGCACTTTAAATAATTATCCTATACAACAAATAAGTCGTAAAGGAGAGGAAGAGAGTGGATTTTTAATTCCATCAATTAAATACAGGCTATTGTGAGGCCGTTTAACTGCATTATTATTTTAAAATAACATGGGAGTAGCCTTGATTTGTGTATTTGGCCATAAACATCCCACCTGTTCTCAGCAGGAGAATTCTGATACTGTCTGGCCAGGGCTGCTCCGGGCGCCGTGCGCTCCCCTGTCACAGAGACGAGTTCAGGAATCAGGAATGTCCTTGTACAATCCCCAAAACCACCTAGCTAGCCGGCGTGCTTTTACAGCCCTCGTTACCAAGTGTCTCGCAGTCTTTTAATGCATTCATCTATTCAACCGGCGGGCTCAGATTGCCATATCACTGATGGGAAACTGAGGCACAGAGGGGCAACATTTTCAAAAGCGCCTAAGTGACAGAGGGAGCCAAGTTCCCATTGTCCAAAGTGACTTTGGAGACTTTGAAAATTGAACCCGAAGGGCTAGGCCCACAAAGGGGGCTTAGACCCAGTTTTGCAATGCCGAGCTCATGCCCCGGTGCAAAAGCCTCTCCCCATCTTGCAAATCCTGCAGCAATGACGGGGGCTTCCAAAGCAGGCAATGAGCTCTGGGGAGCCCACTTTGGAAACCCCACTTTTTGTATACAGGAGCTACACAAGGGGGGGAGCCTTTTGCACAGGGGCATGACGTTAGGGACTGAAAATGAGCATCCAGGCTGAAGGAAATGCAGAAAAGCTCTTGACGTGGCTCAGTGATGAATCCGCAGAGACCGTTCGCCATTTGTACTTGGCACCGTGATTCGGCCACATAATTTATTTCTTTGCAATTATCTTCTCGCTTTTGCCGAGAGAGACAGAGAGAGAGAGAAGAGGAGCTGGGGACGGGCTGAGCCTGAAGAGGGCTCGGCGAAATAAACCGTTTCTTAAATATGGATCAGTAAGCGAACATTAAAATCAGCCACGAGCAGGGAATTTGAAGTAATCAAATTTTTATGAGCTTGAATCCCATGAATTTCAATCTGGTGCCATTTTCAGCTCGTCTGGCTCTGGCATTTTGGATTTATCCTTCAGAGGGTTAGAACTAGCAGTGGGCCCCTGAAAAAAATGCAGTTTCTTTTCTCAAGCAGTCCTCTCCAGTCCCTGTGGTGTATTTTTCTGCAGGTCTGTTCCTCTAATGAGAGCTGCTGAAAGTCAGGGCTGGGGATTTAACTTGCTTTTAAACTAATATCATCCATCAGTGGCAGCTTTGAGAAACTAAGGGCAACATAAGGAATTAATAACGATCTAGGCCTGTCCAGTTAAACTAATGCTCTTTGGCAAGTGAGCCTGGCTCATATTACTTCTTTAAAGGGCCAGATTCCTAGCTACTGTAAATTGACAAGGCCCTGTTCATGTTGGGGGAGCGGTGCCGGGCTACACCAGATGGGAATCTGGCCCCATGGACTTCGATGGAGCTACGGCTGATTTACACCAGCTGCAAATTGGGCATTTACTTGTGGAATTCACTGACGTGCGGGGCCGAATTCTCTGCTTTAGCCCCACGACGCAAACGCTGTCTGTCCGTCTGCATTCCAGGTGTGACTCTATTGTGAAGTTGCTTCATTTGGGATTTGCTCTCAGGGGAGGCCAGGCGCCAAGGAGTTGAAAGGCCCTTGCTGGTGCTGATTAACCACCCCAAGAGGGAGCGTAGGGCTTTGGCGGAGCCGTTTGTTACTGAACAGTTTCATTACAGACTGTTTAATTTCCAGCAACGAACTTGCATTGATCTCGGAGCAGAGACTATCCAGGACTGAGCAATCAATGGAATGATTAATTGTGAGGTGGGACATATGCAAGTGGGTGTGAACGCACAGACACACAGGCAAGCACGTGCGCGTGCACACACACACACACAAACATACACCCTCTCCCACGGAACCTGCTTCCCAGCGCTGTGCCATGGCGACACGCTGCAAAGGCAGGAAAGTGCTGCTGAAAGATGCTCCGTCAGAGCGACATCGACACATGCAATCACACGAAATGCACAGTCACACACATGGATGTGTGCACACGGAGGCCCACGCTGGGAGCAGGCGCCCGCGTATTTGTGCACGCACACACAATCATGTCTCTGCACATGTGCGTGCATAGATGTTCTCACACAGGCACAAGCTGACATGCAAAGATACATGCGTGCGCACACACAAGTGAGCGTAGACACATATCCACACTCACGGATGTGCACTAGTTGCTCACATGCACACACACCCCACCCCCCAGTCAAGGTGAAACCTGGTCTCACGCCCAGCCCTCCCCCCTTTGATTTAAGCAAATCCCAGAGACACAAAGCCACCTAGCTCACCTGCAGTCTCCAGCCGAGACTGGGGGAGCGCGTCTCTGCACCAAAGAGATGAAACGCACCAAGGGTGCTAGGCAAAGGGATTCGCCTCAGGTCACCGAAGCAGGCCAGTGACACAGCTGGGAATAGAACAAGTGCCTCTTGGCTCCCAGGGCCTTGAGCTAGCCATTAGGCCGTGCAGCCCATGTCCTTACAGCCAGCCTGTGAGGTGGAAGCATCCCTGTAATCAGCTAGGTAAACTGAGGCACCGAGCGGTGAAGTGGCCAGCCCAAGGTTACCCAGGAGCTGGTGGCAGAAGCAGGAATTGAACCGAAAGCACTCGAGTCCCAGCTTTATCCCCAAGCCAGCCTTCACCGGCAGGGCTGGCACAAGGGGGGAGCTCTCAGGCCCATCCTGGCTGGCTAACGAGTGCCGTTTTCCTTATGGCTCTCTCCGTCCTAGCCACATGCAGCTGCAAGCACCGGGCTTGGGAGCCATCCAGCTATCGGCTCCCCCGGCTGGCGCCAGTGCTAATGAGACCAGCTGGCACGGCCGTGGAGTGCGGCAGCTGTTGTGGGAGCCTACAGAAGCCTCGCTCGGAGCCTCCCCGACCCCGGAACGTGGGGCGCGCTGGCTTAGATGGCAAAGGGGATGGGGCAAAGTCTGGGGGGAGGCTGGGGGGTTGATCTGCAGCCTAGATTGGTGCCGCCACCTCCAAACGCTCATGCCCCAAACCCATGGCTTCAAAACGCAGGCTGTCTGTCTGTCTGTCCTAACGTGACCTGTAAACGTGCTGAGCTCCCGTGCCCCCTCAAAGGGTTTTATCAGAAAAGGCCTGTGGGTCCAATTCCCTGCACCTTTGCAGTCGTTTACACTAGTGCAGGAGTGCGTGTGAAACGCTGCCATTCTGGTCCTCACCTTGCACTGGTATAAATGACAGCACAGGGGATTGCACAGCTCTGGAGACTGGGGGCCATGAATCTTTCAAGAGATTGGGGGAGCGCAGAGGATTGTCCAGCGCTCAGCCAGATGTCCAGTCGCTCTCCTGTCGCTTCATTCTGTTGCACTCGGCTTTGGTTCTTTTTCTCCTGCATCTGCCGCTGTCGTCTCTTCCTTTCCCCTGCTCCTATCTTGGCTCCTTTTTTGCCACGGTGCCCTTGGCTGTTGTCAGGTCAGCAGCGCTCTGGAAGTTTGTACACCTGCGCCGGCTCTTTATTTATTTACTTCATCCCACAGCTGTCTCCCCCCGCCCTGCCGGCGCACGCACAAAACCAAACCAAACCGAAGCAAAACTGGAGGCGTCGGCCTGATGCAAGGTCGCAGGAGTCCCTGCACGACAGGGATTTATGGCGCTTGACGAGGAGAGACACACACTGGGAGGTTAATGTAATTTGCAACCAGCCAATGATTCCTTAGACGCAAAGTCATCCGCCTTAGTGTGAGTGAGTTGCTGCACGGCGGGGTTGCCAACCGTCCGTAAATTTACGGCCAGTCAGTAAAAAATGTACAATTTTAACACTGTCAGTAAATCCATAAATAAATCAAAATGTCCGTAAAATTGGGTAGAACTAAAGCATCGTATTTTGACATTGATTGTCATAATTCAGAATCACTTCTTGTATCATAAATCTACCCTGATCATGACTTTATCTATTTCCTGTTTTCTGTTATGGCTCACGCACAAAGAAGGCGACTAAGCAATTAACTGCCGCTAAAACAATTGCGTTCCCAAATTCCAGTGTAGAAAATATCACGAGTGAGTACGCGTGGTTGTGGCATTATTGTATTGTTTATGGTATTTTTAGTGATGTCAGAAAAACGTTTTACCGTGTCAGTAAAAAAAAAAATCAACTTCAGATCTTCTTGTCAGTAAAAACTAAAATGCAAGGTTGATAACCCTGGTTTGTCTCGGCTCCTTCCCTGCAAAGCATGGGCATGATTAAATAACCGTCCCAGGCTTCAGCCACTGGGAGGGGCTCACAAATCACATCCGAGCTGATGCCCCCGCGGCTCTACAGATCTTGCTGAGTGGCAAGGATGTAATTAAAGATTCTGGGTGGAGCCTAAGGCTGGTGCAAACTTCCAGGCCTGGGATGTATAAAAACCAAGCATGAAATGAGTTACAAGATGGCTTGGCCTGCGATTGCAACAGCAACCGAGCCTCTTGGAGGGGTGTCCCCTTAGGGGGAGAGGATCTGGCAGAGGCCGCAGATCAGTGGCCCTGCCAGCCACCCCACTGTGGTGACACCGGACCGAGGTGCAGCTGTAGCAATCGCCTGCTCCCCTATGGGTTGGCAGCAGAACCTGGGACCCTCTGCTCAGAGCCCTGCTGCTGAAAGGGGGGGCCACCCAGACCCGGTGCTCTAGCTTTGGAGAGATGAACAAGAGGCGACACCGTTATACCGAGTGGTCCACAGAAGCGAAATCTCTTTGCCCTGCCTCCTCAGCTCTGCATGCATGGAATAGGCTCTCCTGGAGCAACGGAAGCCGGAGGGATTCGCAGACCTACTGCAGCGGCAGGGCTGGGGCCGGCCGATTAATCTGACCTGCCAGCAGCGCCTGCCTCGCATCGCAAACAGCAGGCGAAATGCTCACAAAAGAGCAAGGCGGGTGCCTGTGGACGGAGTCAGGGGGCCATTCACCGTGGTCCAGTGTGTACCAGCGCCAGCGTCCGGCCACCGCTCTGCCACTGGCCTTGGGGAAGTCGCTGCTCGGGGGAAATGGTGCTGTCCGTCCCCTAAGGGGCATCTCTAGGAGAGTCCCCGTCATCCCCATTGCACACGCTCAGGCAGGTTGGGACGGTCACCCCCCTGCTGCCGAGGCATAGCGAGGAGGGGCAGGTAGAGCATAACACGAGGCCTTCATCAGAGGTGGGAGGAAAACCCAGATTCCCCTGGCAGCAAGACCAACGCCATACGCACCAGGCCACCCTCCCCTGCAGTGAGGACCCTTCAGTAATTGCTTTTCATAACTGCCAAGAGGCAGCAGGTGCGACGTTGCCTCCCCCACCCACGGGGCACCGGCCTGTCCCGGCATCTCCGGGCTGCGAGGCGCCAGCTGTGGATCACGAACAGGAGAGGCACGCACGTGCAGGTCTCCTCCTTGCACCTCTGGGCTCCAGGCGGCGTCCGCTGCTGCAGACAGAGTCGCTCGGTGCCAGCGGGAGCGATTGGCCGCCGGGATTCATCAGGCGTCCGCGAGCTGGGTGGTGAACGGCTATGATAAAGTAATTAAACTCGGCGGAATATTCATTTATCACAGAGGAAAATTCATCACGGCCTCCAACGCGGCCAGAATCTCATCCTACCTGGGCAAAACTCGGCTCCCCAGTGAGGGGCTGTCGCCTGTTCCTCTGCAATTCGCGCTTCGTGCCTGAAATTAGAATGAGAGGCTGTGACAGCCTTGGCCTCCTCTCGCTCCCTTCCCCCCGTTCTCTCGCAGCAGGAGCCCCACACTTCCCAATCAATGTGCTCAGGTCACTCCAGGAGACAGAAAGGTTTGGACTGTGGCAAGGCACCTCCAGATGAGACATCTCTCTTCAATCACCGAAGCTTTAGGAAGGTGTGGGGACTTTTTTTTTTTGCATCAGTATCGGTGCAAAAGCCCTAGCGTGACAGTGATTCATGGGTGCAAAAGGAATCTTGCACAATTGCAGCTTTCCCTGGTTTGACAGGGAGAGCTGTGCCGGTCCAAATTCACTTTTTTCACGGGTGTATGTCCATGCTGGAGGGCCCAGCGTAGCACTGCAGTTGCATCAGTGTAAAAATCCCTTGTTCCCTTCAGACCTGGACTGATGTCTCAATCAACAGGCTAAGGTCATTACCGGAAGCAGAAATGTCCTTATTTCTGCAAGTCACTTCCCTGCCTCTTGGTTTCTTTCCTTTTTCTCTGTGCAATGTGGGAAGGAAAGGACTGTGGAACTCATTGCCACAGGATGTTGCTGAGGCCCAAAACTTCGCAAGATTCAAAGAGGGATTGGATGTTTCTGTGGATAACAGGATTATATAATGGGGGAGTGCCCCCTTTTGGTTCCCCCACCCTGCTCTCTGTAGTACAGTGTTCCCTTGTGATGCTCTGTGGCCCTGGCATTGTTACTGTTTGCATAAACTGTCCACGATTTCCATTCACTAACTCCGAGTGCTGGCAGGTACCTCTGCCGTCATTAAGCTGGGTCCTGAGGGCCCAGATGGGGGTGGGCGGGAAGGAGAGAAGGTGCTCACAGGAAGAGCTGCTGAGAACTATTTAGGAAGCTGCCTACCTATTATAGCGTCTTTCACCAGCCCCAAATGAGTGGAGCTGGCAGCCGAGCTGGCGGGAGATGAGAAGGTGGCGAGAAACAATCAGGGTTTGCATGGGACTTATTACCCATTGTTGCAAAGCCTTCAGCAGCTTGTGGTGTATTTTAAATTAAAACATTGGGCCAATTCCTGCTGATGCCAGCCCACCGTCCCCACTCGATGGCTGTTCGCTGCAGGGGAATTGGTTACTCCGTTGCAATGAGCTTCTTTGGTATTGGCCTCCACAGCTGCTCCTAGGCCCTGGCTCATCGCCTGATGGGGAGTGGGGTGGGGGGCAACTTGGCAGGCAAGTGGGGAACAGGCCCAACCACACAAGGAAACTGATATGTTGAATGCGAGGGAGAGGACGGTTAGCATGGCCAGGGGTGAGCTGGTGAGAAGGGAGGGGGGGCTCAACCCTGAGGAAACAAGATAGGTAGATAGAGGGAGGGGGTGTATGGGGACAGATAGACAGACAGATAGATAAAGAGATGGGGTACGGGGCTAGCTAGCTAGAGAGAGAGCTGTGGAGGGCAGGAGAAAGAGAGAGAAGGATAAACTTAATTCATGCTGCAGAGCTGCCAGCCCATTAACTTTCATGAGCACAAATATTGGCCCTGGTTGTTAGGGGCTCGGTAAATGAACTGCGCTCGCTGAATCCTTAAAGCCTTTCGGTGTCTGGGACCCGTGGGGGGCTGAGTGCAAGAGGTGCCTGTTGTTTAAAGGCTACAGGAGCCACCACTTCCCCGCACGCCGCCTCTCCAAAAACCGGGGGTCCACAGAGCCAGGGCGCCAGGCATTGCCCACTGGGGGACGGCGCCACCGCTCCGCGGCGAAGGAGGCTCTCTGCCTTTGCATCTCCGAGAAAAGCCAGCGAGCCCCTCGTCCCCGGAGCTGAGTTAGATAGTGAAGTCTGGGGCGACGGGGGTGGGAAAGCGGCCAGCACGAGGCTTGCGTATCAACTCCCACCAGGCCTCGGGACCACCTGGCCTTATGTGTCACTTGCCTTCCCATTTCACGAGGCCTAGGGACCACGTAGCCACCCGCCCAGGCCTAGGTGCAGTTTAGACCTCTGCCCCACACGGGGCCTCAGCTGCTTATATGCACCACAGCCTAGGCATTGCTTAGATCTCATCTCATCGCAGAGAGGCGACGTGGTCCCTCTGCCCAGGTGTGAATTTCATTTCCCTCCCCCCTGCACAGCTCTGTCCAGCTCAGTGAAAAGCCATCGTGCGCCAAGCTTTAGCAGACCCCCCAGCCCCTTCTGGACACATTCATTGCTAACACAGCAAAACGCCTGTCTCCGTCTGGAGAACGGGGAAACGGCTCCTTTTTTGCAGGAGAACAAACATTTCCCCCAAATGGCAACTTTGGAACAGATGCGCTACAGATCCACAGAGCTGCACCCAGTTCACAAAGGTATTGCATGCGCACACATGCAGGCACATATACACACACACGGACAGAGAGACACAGCCACATACGTGCACAAAGACACACACATAGAGCGACTCCCATCCATACAGGCAGAGATAAACACGCTCATGGAAAAACAGAGAGACACAAACAGACGCACGTTTGCGCACACGGGCGAGCAGTGGAGATGGAAATGGAGTGCTAACTTCTTCAATTTATGACTTTGTTTGAAATACATTAATTATCACCTAGCACATTGTGTTAGATTCAAGTGGGTTATTAGCAAAGTGTCTGGACAGGCCTTTTCCACTAATTAAAGCAATTTGACATTATTTTTAGTTTTGATGTTACATTTTATTTGCTGCTAAATGTTTCACATTTTACCCACTGATTAGCATTTCACAATTAATGCTCGCTCGTGTCAGTCAGCAGCTGCAGACATACATATGTAGCACACACTATTAAGTTGTTTCTTTAATTTGTCAGGATAATTTCATGGTTTCGAGATGCTGTCTTCTAAGGAGAGCGGTGCCAAAAATTTTAAATAAACTTTCTGGGGACAGATGTTGATGTGGTGTAAACTGCTCTCACGTCAGCGACATCAGCGTGGAGAGGCAGTCACTTTCCCCAGATGAAGATCTGGTCTGGTAATTATATTTTGCAGACTCTGGAGCAGATTGGAGGGCCAGTAGTTTTTGCACTGCAAGCACCTCTGGTGGTTTTTGGAGAATGGTCCAGGAGCAAAAGTTTAATATCCTTTCAGTTCTATTAAGCCTGCGTATTACTGTACTGTGGTCGCTCCTCCGGGTTGCGGTCAGGGACCATCGTGCTGGGCATAACACAAAGACCGAACCCGTGCCCACGAGGTGTGTTCAACTCCCTGCTCCAAATCAGGCAGGAATTTGAGTGCCCTAACCACCAGACTATTACCTGTTCTGGTCTCTCTTGAGCATCCTGCAAGGATTCTAGACTAGAATTTTTCTGGGCTGGAATCTATTCTGGGCTAGATGGTTCATCCCTCAGTGCTAGGATGGAATAGAAACTAGACCTCCCAGGGCCTGGGTTTGTTGTGTTTGCAGCATACAAACAGTTAGGTAAAAGCATAAAAGACTCTTTATGGAACGTTGCGATGTAACACAGCTTTCTTCAAATTCAGAACCTTCCCACACAAGAACCAAAAGCAGAGAGAGACAAAGCAGGCTGCTCCATAAAGCAGAGAGGCGTAACTCCCCCCATCTTGCTGTAGGCTGCCTTTTCGCAGACTGACTGGCGGGGAGACCCAGCCCCATACCCAAGGGGCAGCGTGTTTTAGCATTTCCCTTCTGCCTGCTCCCATCCACAGGCTGTGCAGCCGGAGCAGACCCAGTTCTAGGGTCCCATTATTTGGGGGTGGGGGCAAGTGGGTATTTTGAGGCCCCTGGCTGTCATTGATTTAAAAAGTAGACCTTTCAGGAATCCAGGGGTAGTTAAGCCCTTGGAAACTGTTGGATTTTAAGAGTTTAAAAAAGTGAAACTGGGCTACTGTGTCAGTATTGTGTTGTGATTTATAATTTGTATAGGGGATGGAGACTTTCCAATCTGCTTCTGTTCCACTGCTTAACAGCCCCTTTGCCCCCAACCCTGGTAGAACTAGGTCTGGTTGGAACTGCTTCTCAGTCTCTGCTTCTTTCCTTGTAATTGGATTTCCCTTTTAATTCACAGCTAGGTGAATTTCCATTCGTTTAACCCTCCTTGATTGGTTTTATCTGCAATTAATTGCAGGTAATTTCTGTCTGGTGGAGTCTCAGCACTTGCAGAAATTAATTAACCCTCCAGTTTGCTGAATGTATTATTTGGTGGTGGGGGTGGGGTGGAACCCACCAATTTGGGGCATCAGAAACATCTGTGCCACGCACAGGCACGAGGGCTGTTTTTCAGCGCTCAGATTCAGTGGGAAGCATCTGTTTTTATGGGGCATGTTATGTTTGTGCATGTTATATTCCACACCTTGTCCCAAAAACACCTCGATTCCAAAATTTTTCTTTTATAACCACAATTTTCTGCACATTGTTTTGTTTAAAAAAAAAACCAAAAACCAAACAAACCCTGAAAAGAATCATTTGAAAAGAAGGTTGTAAGTGGAAACTGAAAATTGTCGGTAAAAACCGGAGCCCGTGGGGAACGGGGCAGGTGTCTTGGGGGTATTTTCCAGGTAGCTGCTTGTGGAATGGCTGGAATTGTGGCCACTGCCTTGTTCTGTTCTAAACTCATTGGTCCAGGCCCTTTGCCATTTTCTGCTGTGCCCAGGAGAAACAAAGCATAGATTGATCTGGCTCTCGATCTGGTAGGCAGCACTTAGCTAACGCAGGTTCGAAGAAGCGCTTTGGCTGTGGGGAGACCTGGCAGTTCCACCCCACTTATGGCTTTGTGTTACCATCAGGACTATACAAAGTCCACGTCGCTGAGGCAGGACAGATGGTTTCATTTGCAGGAGTTTCCATTTCATCTCACATCTCTCCGGTCCTGCGAGGAGCAAGTGACCCTGCGTTCGGCAGGTCCAAGCTGGGGAGGTTTCTCCCATATTACTTCCACGGACTCCTCCATGGAACACAATTCTGCAGCAGCTGCTGCTCTTTGAGTCCCAACATCGTCTCGCTGATGCCCTTCAATCCTGATGACCCACAGCTCCCTGTTCTTCCAGCCTGGGGCTCCCTCCCACAACCGCTCTGCCACTACACTTCAATCCCAACAGTCTGCCCCCAGCTCTGCCAACCCACCCACCGCTCCCTGGCTAGTCCAGCCCCCACCTCATCTTGACTGCAGACAAGATCGTTATATCAAGTGCGGGCAGTAGATTGTGATATGCAAAACTAGGAATTGAATCAAGAGCAACAGAACGGCCTTAATTTGTAAGCAGAGCAAGTTTCCCACTGCATCACGGTCAGGACAGGTTCAGATCAACGGATTCTTAAAATGAACCAGTAGGTCCCCGTTGGCTTGTTCATCTCTCTCGATCGTTTTCTCCAGGCGTCTTCCCTTCCACTGTGACCCTGGGGTTATCGCCTCCCACGACAAAGGGCTGGTTTTTCACTTTGTTTCTGTTTCGAGCCAGATGAAACGTGGCCCGTTTACAAGAGCTGTTTGCTCTTTGTGGTGACAGGACGGAAAACGGACTGCGAATCGCCTTTGCCCCGCTGGGAACGGGATGCGGTGTTGCAATGGGGATGTGCCAGGCGGGGCTGGAAGGCGACTTACATGGACAGTGCCTGGTCAATGGAAAAACGTTTCAGGCTTATAACGCCGAGCCTGGGTTTCAGGCCTTGTGCAGAGAGTTGAGGCACTGCCTGTGTCCAGTGGAGCTGCGCTGATTTACCCGCTGGGGATCTGACCCCACAGCGCAGGGGTTGGCAACCTTTGGGAAGTGGCGTGCCAAGTCTTCCCCCCACCCCCTACCACGTGCCGTGGGCCCAGCGCCCTGGCCAGTGGCGTATGGGTGTCCGGAGCCCGGGGGCCACTATTTGTATCTGCACCCTCCTTGCTGGCGGCAGCGATGGTGTTGAGGTGTGTGTGTGTGTGTCTGCAGGGCCATTTCCTGCTCTCTCCCTTGCTCCCCCACTGCGGGCTGGTGGCAATGGCCTACCGAGGGGGCCATGCCCCCGGGTGCTGGCCTAGTGGGGGGCGCCGACCGGATCCTCCTCTGAGGAGCTGCCCCCCGCTGACACCCCTGGTGGTTTTGCCGACCCGACCCCTCTAGTGAGGAGCAGGAGTGAGGAGGCCAGATGCCCCCAGGCCCTTCTCCCTGTCCCTGATGTGTGCCACTCAAAATCCTCTCGTGTGCCACGTTTGGCAGGCCTGCCATAGGTTGCCGACCCCTGCAATCGCTTATCCAGTCCCCGGGGACCCAGTTCTGGGCTGTGCAGCGATCCGCCCCCGTGCAGAGTGAAGGTGGGGTGCTCCAGACCACAGCCACTGCAGCAATGCCGGGGGACAGGGAATGGAGGCTGCCCTTTTGCAAAGCCAGAGCGGTCTGGGAGAGCCGGTCGATCCCGCAAGGCGGGTGATGTGCAGCCCCTCCGGGAGTCTGAGGGGATCTGTCTGGCAGAGGCTCCTGGACGGCTCCTGCCCCGACGCTCCGCTCTGCAGGCAAAGAGGAGGAAAGGGGCTGGCGGAGCCATAGAAGCTTTAAAGGTCAACGACACCGTGAAGGGCAATGATGGAGGGAGGCAGAAGAAGCTGCCAGGCTCGGAAACAGCCTCTCCGAAATGGGCGCACCATGCAAAGGAGCTGCCTTTTAACAGCCTCCCGCAGCTGGAGATGCAGAAAGACAAGCCGGGCAGCCCCCAGAGTGAGTCCAGGTTTCAGACCTGGCTCTAAGTTGCATGGATCAAAGCTGCGCTAGCGATTAGGTAGCCTGAGGAGCATAGTAGCCCCACCTCCTATCGCTGGAGCTGCTGGAGGGGCAGGAGAGGGTCATGGACTATCAAGATTTCAGTCCCTCTGCCAGCAGAAAAGACGATCTGGGCAGCTGTGGGGATGCAGCTGGGGTGTGGGTTGGGATTGAGGGGCACTGGCAGAGCTGGCGGGGAGCCCAGAGCTGGGAGAGCAGGGGGCTGTGGGCCTGGTTGAGGGCACCGGCAGAGAGAAGGGGGTAAAGGAGGCCAGGGTTGGGATAGGAGGGGGCTGTGGACCAGGATTGAGGGGACTCAATAGTGCTATGTCTGGGGAAACTTGCCTAGGGCTGCCCATCCTTTACTTCCAGGAACATTAAATTGACTCTTAAACTTATTTCAGCCAAGAAAGAGCCTCGAACACACATCCCTGTAGCAGCTCACTGGGTGTAGTTGGTGGCTCTGGGCCTTCGAGATCCTCTCCATTGGCTTCACTAAACATTGGATCAGGCCCTCTCTGAGCTTTTCCTGAAACACCCGACACGTATCTGACCTGTTGCCTGTCAGGCCATGAATTCCGGGTCTCCGGGGGTGAGAAACACACAGCAACCCCCTTGCAGAGAAAGTCGCCCAGGAAGAGAGACCCAGGTCACTGCCATGGACTGTGGAAGGCACCTCGCCTTGCCAGAACAGCCAGCTTTAGCAGACGGCTTCCCCGCTGGGTTCTCACTGAGATCCCACAATCCGTGATGTGTCGGCTGGCTGGGGCCGAGCTATGGATCCTCTTGGGGAGACACAATCAGAGCGGCCTTCGCCCAGATGCTCCCGAGGAGGGCAGCCTCAAGATTCTGCGGCTTTAAGAGCGGCCGACAGCGAATGTTGACGCTTGCGGCGCATGCCGCAGCAATGGCTGGCAAGTGGCTCGCTGTTTCAGTTTCTGACAAGCCCAACCTCATGGCCCCCGTCTCACACAGAGACCCCGGGAGGGATCACAGGAGAGTGCGGATTGCAGAAGCTGGTGCCGAGTCAGCAAAGCTTCCAGATGTGCCACTCGCCTGCTTAAAGGTAGGCCTATGTGTGAGTACCTTGCCAAATCAGGGACGCAGTTGGACTGATCAGAGCCAGGTCCATCAGCCCGCTGCTCCAGAAGAAGGTGCATGAAACCCTTTGATGACTGGATCCTCCCCAGGGGCCAGGCCCTCCTAATGCCGTCCTGCGGTGTGGTCCCCGCCCATTATGAAGAAGGCGAGTGACACGTTAATGGCACTACCGGGGGGGAGATAAATTGGTTTTGTGAGGCGGGAATTGAATGGAATGTATAATTTTACCGTGATGTAATGGAAATGTGATGAAGGATTTTTATGGGGCCACATATCTTTTTAACGTGTCCAGAAACAATAATAATAAACACAGCAGTTATGCATACCAACCTGCCCCCCCTCCACCTCCCAGCACCTTGCTCCAGCTCCAGCGTCTGATAGAATCAGAGGTCCTAAACTCCCCAGCTGTCCTAAGAAAAGCTCCCTGCCAAATGCTGCTTCTGTCTAGTGAGAAAATGGATGAGATGCAGACTCTTCAAAATAGCCGAGCTGTCAGAGCTAGGAGAAAGATCCCAGCTAAAAGATTTTCCCACGAAAAATGCCCTTTTGAATGATATGGAGATGTCCCTAGGGAGTTTTCGCATAGTTTGAAATTGACCAATTTTTGCATGAAAGGAAAAATTCCAGGTGTCCTCTTTTGGTTCCCCCACCATTTGCTCTTCCCTCCACCCCCTCGTAAAAGAGGGGGAACCCTACCTCTTCCCCTGAGTGGAAACCAAAAAGAGAAATTGGAATGAATCAAAAGGAACATTTTTCTTTTCAAATCAAGCTGTTAAAAATAATATCTATAAAAATGGAAAATTCTGGGGGAAAAAATCTAGAGCGATTTTTTTTTCCATTTCGTCCAAAAGTTTTCCACAGAAAATAATTTCCGCATTTTTGACCTGGCCGAGCTACTATTATTTATTACTATGTAATAAATAGCTATGTTTATTACTATGTAATAAAAACCATTACAACGGTGCCTAGGCTTACCAACCTGCGATTGGGGCTGCCGGTGTGCCATGTCTGAGAGAGAAAGGGAGTCTCTACCCTGAAGTGCTCATTGTCTGAATAGACAATGGTGTGAGAGGAAACTGAGGCAGAGAGCAGGATTGACTTGCTCAAGGTCACAGAGCAGGCTGGGGACAAAACTAGGCTAGAACGGAGGGGTTCTGATTTCCCAATCGGGGCTCAATACAGAGCGCTGGCCAGAGGACCATGGTACTACTGTATTTCTGTTGCATCCCTTGTGGTGCCTGCTGGGTGCTTTGCCCACGTTCTCCTTTCTTCTCTCTCTGCCTCCATCAATTGAGATTTCCCGGTAGAGGGGGGCAGAAGCTTGAGACATTCAAGTGGAGCTGGGCAACCGCCCCACCTCTGAGAATAAACTATAGTGGCCCTTCCTGCCCCTGCTCCTGGGGAATAAAATACAGGGCACCTCAGTTCTCTGTGTGTCACAGCTCAGGGCTCTCCTTTACAAATGCCATTAAAAACGCATGAAATTTGCATGCCATTAAGCATGAAACAAAGCTGAAAATAAACCTGCCACGGCGCCTGGTGCAATATTTATTAAAGGGAATCGTCTGAGCGTCCTGACGCGGCAGCTTCCTCCACAGATCTCCCACCCTCGGCCAGGCACTCGGGGCCTTTTGGCCTGCCCATTCCATAGGCACTCACCCGCTGCCCTGTGGGATTGGATCAGGGCAGGCGGGGCCCAGGTGTTGCTCTGTCCAGCTAGGGGAGCTTCCCTTGGGATGAATCTGGATGTGTGCCTGGTGAGCATACGTCCGAGTCTGTACGTGCAAGACAGCATCTTTGTAGTGCGTGTTTGTGTGTGTGCAGGCGTCCGTGCGTGCCTCAGTGTTTGTGCATGTGTGCGTTTGTGTCTACGAGCGCACAAGTCTTTGCTCAGCTGGGGGGGGTAGTGTGTGCGCACCCCCACCCTCCACACACTATACTTCGATCGGGTTTTCAGCAAACAGGCCTGTGCTTTAATTACGGCTCCATGTCACGTTCCTCCCGTCTCACAAGCTGTGCCAGGGCAGAGCGTGAAAGCCTCAAACCGTCCTGAGCCACTCGGGTTTGGTTTAGTTTTGATTTTTTTTGTCTTCAATTAACCGGGGGAGGGGAGGGGGTGTGGGGGGGGAGACACTCGCACGGTTACTATGGCAACAGACTTCGCAGGGATGGGAGAGGCTGCCGCCAGCGTTGGCCCTGGACTAGTTGGCGTTTTGGTTTATTTTTTTTCAAGGAGCCTGATGCCGAGCAGATGCCGTTGACTTTAGTGGGAGACTTGCCAGAGTGAGGACTGCAGCATAGGCCCCCCCGTGTTTTAGGATGAAATTCCCCCTTGTGCAGAGCTCTGACCAGCATGAGTCCTGGGTACCACTTAAATATATTTCAATGTGTCCACAAATCCTGTTCACTATCCGCCTGTCAGTCTGTCTGCATATATCCCTAGTCTGTCTGCATATATCCCTAGCTGTCCATGCATCCATCCATCCCCATGCACCCCCTCTCTACTCTATCCATCCATCCATCCACCCCAACATCTCTCTACGCTCGCCTGCCCTGCATCTAAACTGAGCAACCCGTAACCCTGGCTGCCTAAACAGACATGAAGCAGAGTAGGCGACACGGTCTCTGCTTCAGAGGGCAGGATGTGACGCTGAGGTTAGCGCGGGAAAAGCCAGCCCAGTTAGGGCGTGGGAGGGATTGTCTCAGGAGCAACGGTCCGTACTTCACTTGGCTGCGTGGGAATTAAGAAGAGCACCAATGGCGAGGTGTCTGAGAACAGGGAAAGGGAGAGGAGTCGTTTAGTGTGAGCCAGGGGTCATGAACAGGGCTGATGGGAAACAACCATCGACCGACAGGGGCATCAGCTTGAGATACTAAGACTCACAGAAGGGACCATTATGATAATTTAATCTGACCTCCTGCACAACGCAGGCCACAGATCCTCACCCACCCACTCCTGTAGCAGACCCTAACCTATGACTGAGTTACTGACGTCCTCAAATCATGGTTTAAAGACTTCAAGGTACAGAGAATCCACCAGCAAGTGACCCGTGCCCCATGCTACAGAGGATGACGAAAAAAACCACAAGAGCCTACGCCAATCTGCCCTGGGGGAAAATTCCTTCCTGACCCCAAATATGGCGATCAGTTAAACCCCGCACATGTGGGCAGCCGGAGACCCAGCCAGAGTTCTCTGTAGTAACTCAGAACCCACCTCATCTAACATCCCTTCCCAGGCCATTGGCCGATCTACCACCAGTAGCGTATACCAGTCGTGGCGACTGTTTCACCATGCTTCTGTTATCCCTATGTGGTTTCACTTCCTGCACCACTAGCTCTAGTTCCTCCGGTTTGTTACCTAGGCTCCTCGCACCGGTGTACAAACATCTTCATTTTCGCTGTATGGCTTCGCTCACTTTCCTTACACGGTTCGCCACTGTCATTCTACCGCCAATGTCACCTATGCGACTGGTATCTACACCACGTTTCCTCTTCGTGTCCAATCTCCTACCCACTGCTGTCGCCTTTCCTATTTCATTTTCCTCCTCTCAATGTTAAAATCAGGCGTGGAGATTACCTGGGCATCTGCCAACCATCTCCCCCGAATTCCTAGTTTAAAGCTCTCTTAATCAGTTGTGCCAGCCTCCATCCTAGAAGCCTATTTCCTTCCCTGTTCAGGTCCATCCCAAGAGAACAGTCCTCTGTCCATGAATGCCTCCCTGTTTGTCCCAGGAAGGAGTCCCCAGTCACGTAGACCTGCCTTTTCCTGGTGCTGATGCGATTCTCCGGCCTCTCCCGTTCTTTCCGTCCTTTAAGGAGAATGGGATAAAGCCCCAGAGAAAAGCTCACCGTGGACCTTCCTGTGTGCCGGTGCTGCCAAGTCCCATGAGCTTATTGCGAGTCTCAGACTGTTTGGTGGTTTTCTAGCCCGCAGCTCCAAGAGCTACGTGAGAATATCTTCTCTGAGTGTCTTTAAAAAGTACTCGTCTAGCTCTTGTGGCTGCAGAGAAAACCCTGAAAACGTGACCGCAACATGCCTAAATGCTCAGAAACCAGCAGGGAAATGAAATATCACCCATCTTCGACGCAAAGATCATTGTTTCGGGATGCCCAACTCATGAGATATGAACATTTGGGGCTCACAATGGGAAAGAAACTAGATGGTATCACAATCTGGATGGATCACAGTCTAGATGGTCTGTTTTGCAATGTGCCACCTTTTCTCCCAGCTGAGAAGCCCGGAAAAGCACTGGTGCTGGCTTATTTTGGATTATCTGCCCAGGGGGCCCTCCTTGGCATCTTCCTGAACCTGGCATGAATTGTACTGTTGCGTCCAATGCCCTTTCCTTACTGCTGACTTATGTTCTCAGACCTACTCCCGTCCATTTCGCTGTAGGCGTTAGATGTTTGCTTTAGACATTCAGTGGAATTTGTTGGCATTTCAGCGAGCGCTGGGCTGGGATTTCAAAGGTCACCGGTGCCTTTGCATTTATTTCACCCTGCCTGCATTTGGACGCTCCAGGGGGCTGGTTTGTAATCGGCCAGAGGGGTGGAGCAGGAGTCCGAGGAATAGCAAGGACGGTTGGTACTTCCCACTAAAGAGCCAGGACTCAACACCCAAGAGGTCTCGGACTCCATAAGGTGCTGGGAAGGGCGCATCACGCTCTGCAGCACTTTGGATTGAGCCGACAAAACATTTCATGAGCAATTCATCACATTCTTGCCTTTACTGGAAACAAAGATGGTTGGGGCGAGGGGTCGGGGGAAGCTGTAGTGGCTAGAGAGGAGGGGAGAATTTTTCAGAAATTTAAAAGCAGCTTAAAAACCTCTAAAGATGGAGATGCCACCACCTCCCTAGGTAACCCATTCCAGTGCTTCACCACCCTCCTAGTGGAAAATCTTTTCCTAATGTCCAACCTAGACCTTCCCCACTGCAACTTGAGACCGTTCCTCCTTGTTCTGTCATCTGCCACCACTGAGAACAGCCTAGCTCCATCCTCCCTGGAACCCCCTTCCAAGTAGTTAAAGGCTGCTATCAAATCCCCTCTCACTCTTCTCTTCTGCAGACTAAACAGGCCTAGTTCCTTCAGCCTCTCCTCAAAAGTCTTGTGCTCCAGCCCCCTAATCATTTTTTGTGCCCTCTGCTGGAGTCTCCAACTTGTCCACATCCTTTTTGTAGTGGGGGGCCCTAAACTGGACACAAGACTCCAAATGCAGCCTCACCAATGCCGACTAGAGGGGAATAATCACTTCCCGTGATCTGCTGGCAATGCTCCTACTAATGCAGCCCAATATGCCATTAGCCTTCTTGGCAACCACGGCACACTGCTGACTCATATCCAGCTTCTTATCCTCCGTAACCCCCAGATCCTTTTCTGCAGAACTGCTGCCTAGCTCGTCGGTCCCCAGTCTGATGACTGCTTGGTGACTAGATGGCCCCCTGAGGTCTGTTCCAACCCATACCTTCTAACTTTCATTGAAAAATCAGTGGGATCCGAACTCTTATTTGCCCACGTCACCGTTGAAAAAAGACACCTAGGCTCCCACGTCGCCTTTTGAATATTTGAGCCTGAAAGCTGAATTTCGAAAGGGTTTGAGACATGTGACTCCCTGTGAAAATCAGGCCTCGAGGAGTCACCCAGGAGCCTACAGCACGTTGTATAAAATTGACCAGTAACAGAAGCCAAAAACCCTTTTTAGATTCAAAGCGCCCGAAGTTTAAAGGTATCAAGGTGCCTAAAGAGAAACTGTCTTTCTGGCTCCTTCGCTCCCCATGGGTGCAGCGTGGATGGTTCTGCAGGAAAAGAGCTGGGTTGCCCTGGGGTTGGGAAGGGAGGGGTTGATGGAGCTGGCGTTCTGTAGCAGTATCTGAGGTGGAGGCGTCTCAGCCTAGTCGTTTCAGGGTCTAGGCAGGTGGTTATGTATGCTCTCGAGTCCCTGGTGTTTATAAGGAAAGGGAATGCGATTTCACTTCTTCCCACTCCAGCTCTGTATCAGCGGTGGGAGGTCGCCAGCCGGAGCCGAACACGGCCGGACCCCTGGAACTGCAGCCCTGCTTCTGTGGATGGGAGGCGACAGATGGCCGAGCCCACAGGAGGTCTGTGCGTGTGTTTGCACCCATGGGCGTGCAGCGCCCGTGAGGGTGAACGTGCGCACGTGTCAATGTGCACGAGCGTCTGTGCTCATGACTATTCACTAACTGTAAAATGTACTGACGGCACCTAGGGCAGTAGCTGCCGTTAAGCATGTGGATAAAATGCTCCTAGAAGTCATGGGAACTGGGTTCAGATCTCACCTCTGCCACAAGCTCTCTGGGTGACCTCGCACAAGTCATTTCATCTCTCCGAGCTTCAGCTGTAACAGGGGGATGCTCGTGTTTTGCACAAGACAGCAATGGCAGAGGCAGGATTAGAACCCAGGCCTCCTGCGGATCAGTTTTCTCAAAATACACTGTGCACCCAAGGCAAGATTCACCCATGCTGAATAGGAGAGATAAGGCAGAGTCTTCATTGCTGCACGACTTGCTGTCCTGGAGGCATTTCTGTGTTGAACTAAAGCCCCGGGCCAAAGCTGCACCCAAAAGCCAAAGCCAGAAATGTGCGAGTGTCTGCACAACTCCTTCCCTAATTGTTTCCAGACTGAGGGCAGATCGTAGCTGCCACCTCTTCTGTTTGATCAATAGCAGCTACTTTCCAAGCGGCAGCGGTTTAAATGTCTTGCTCAGCACGAAAGGCTGCATTCAAAGGGAGCTGGGGTCCCCCTTCCCCTTCTGTGAATTCAGCACCTTCCTCCCCGACTTGGCAGGGGCATTGGCAAAGCCTGGATTCACATTCTCTCCCTGCCTGCTTGCCTAAAGTTAATTTGCTAATGTTGTACTATTAAATTTCTGCTTGGCATTTTCATTCGGAGCTCCAGCCTGCAGATTATTTATGAGCTACAATAGGATTTGCACTGTGCATGCATAGTAACTGCACGTCTGTCTTCCCCCTTGGGCCAATAATGTGCTTTTATAGGGCGTCAGCACTTTCGGAGTGTGCTTTGGAGATATTTCTGGGGCCAGCACGCCTTCTTTTCTCTCCACGTCGCTGCCCAGGATTTAGCGTTCTGGCCTTGGCTCAAAGGAACGGGATCCTACTGAGCCATGGGAATGCTGAGCAGCGGGGTCAGCAATGCTGGGTGTTCCTGCCTTTGGGATGGAAAAGGGTCACCCTGGGATGTGGCAGCAGGAAGTGAATTTAGCGCTGACGGAAAACTCTGGATTTCAACCCTGGAAAGGGATGTTCACTGGTTCCTGCACAGGAACAGCAGGGCAAATGGCCTGGGTCACAAAAAGAGAGAAATTGCTGACTGGCTCCAACCCAGGGTCCATCTAGCCCTGTCTCAACAAATGGGCAGTACAAAATGCAAAGTGCAAGGAACCCTGCCATGGGCGGAGGTGGGAGAATCTTTTGGCGTCTTTGAGAGCCAGGATCGCATTAGAACCTGGATTTCTGAAGCGCTCAGAGCCACAGCTGCTCTTTCACACGCACCCCAGCAGAGCGTAGTCGGATGATGGCTTTCCAACAAATTTGGGGAGATTTTTTGGGAAGTGAAAATGCTAAGCATCAAAGGACAGGTTTGGATCTTGATAATGAATTCGCTGGTGCCTGGAAAAAAAATCTCTCTCCTGCCCGACTTCTGATGTTGCTAAAAGGCAATTTAGTTATATGTCTGTGTGTGCGAAGGATAAGCTTGAACTATAGCGTTAAGCCCCTGTTATTAATATCACTGATTCCTTTTCCTTTTCATCCTCATCTGCCAGACACATGAAACCATCGGTTACCCAGCTCTGCTTCTGCAAAGGCCTTTTCTGATGTGAAATCAAGCTCTCCCCATCCTGGCTTCTCTTTCTGCCAACCCTCCTCCTGGGATTCAGGAAATCATCCCTTGCCAAAACGGGCTACACAGGAGATTAACATATTTTCCAAATCCAGGACTGGGAAACTCTCATGGTGTCACCGTTCCTGGTTATGAAATGGTCATCCGAAAGACAAAAAAAAAATAATGCTTCTTTGCCCCACAGAGAGATGGGCGATTTTGCACAGGGGGAGATTTTTTCCCAGTAACTTGGGCTTCACTTTCCAGAGGACAAAGCTTACAGAAGTTCTCCCTTGAGACATCAGCTTCTTGTGACGGTCAGCCCCTGCTGTGTGGCAAGCAGCCCCCTTTAAAATGTCTTAAACTGGCATCTGAAACTCAAGGCATCCAAAACTATTAAGACATTTCTGCAAATCTTGGCCCACTTGAGAATCCCAGCCTCCGTGAAAGCGAAGGACAGAGATGAAGGGCAATATCTGCTCAAGCTAATGCGATGCACGGCCCCGCCTCGCTTTGCATCTCTCCTGGTGCTGTAAATGTTTGCTGCTGTGCAAAGCTGGACAGGGTAGTGGCACCAGAGCTCGTGCAAAGGTTTATGGCACTGAGAGACATGCAAGGTCTTGGGATGCAGCAGTTTGGCCTGGGGTACCCTCTCCCCCCAACATAGCGAGACACAGGAGACAAACCCGCAGTGAGCCGCCTGACTCTCCGACCCAATTTGATATTTATTCACTAGGGGAAGCGCCACTGGAGACCCAAAGGGCTTCAGTAAATAAAACTTAGTATCCTTATCTTAACTATGAGAGCTTGACAGCGCTCATCAATATTCAGTTAGGGCTTGTAAAGCTCACAGGCGATAAAGCTCACACGCCACCGTCTCCTGGAAAAATACGAGAGAGCAAGATAAATTCCCCTTTTATGGTGAGTCCCAGAGAGTCCCAGGGAAGATGAAAGTGCAGGAGGCAGCACATGTCGGGGCAGGGGTTGGTTTCACCATAAAGGGCTAAAGGAGGCAGCTTGGTGTCTCTCTGGGTACGTCCACACCTTGCACTAAGCCCAGGTTCTGACTCATGGTAGAGCGCACGCACCCCCTTTCATCCACACAAGTCAGTCTGATAGATGGGGTGTATGGGGATAGATAGATGGGGTGTATGTGCCTTGATAGGAGGTCCATGAACTCATGAATGGACAGAAGGGTACCTGCATGTTTGAAAGGATGGATGGAAGGGTGCGTATGGGGACGGACTGACGGACAGACAGATAGCTTGGCATTTGGCACATCTCGGAGCGAAGGGACCCTTTCAAGGTCCAGTTGCCCATTGTCAGCCGGCATTAACTGTATCGGCGACGGGGTCTTCCCTCACCCCAAGGCCCCCTCCCACAGGAACCCTCCTAGGAATCTGGGCCTGCCCCACCGCTCCGCTGGGTTTGCTTTTAAGGGAGGCCAGTCTTGCCACATCCAGAAGGCCCTTTGCGAGCGAAGGGAAGGAGGCGGGGCCCGTGTCTGACCTGCCACCGCTTCCACGCACAACGGTCGGGGGACACCGAGACGCACCGAGACGCCACTGCCGCGCCTTGTAACGATCATTCTTGTAAGGCGGCGTCGAGCGCTAACGAGGCCTGGCAGCGCTCATACCCGTTTATACGAACGTACTGAGTAACAACAGCTGAAACAACACCACGAACATCCCCGTGACGGGATGCTGAGCGATGATGTGCCTGCGCCAGAATCCGGAGCAGTTTGATTTCACGCGGGTTTGTTCCCCTTGGGGAAGAATTGGCAAAGCTGTGCTGAAAAACTGGGATGCCAAAAAACGCCAGAGCCTTTCGCTTCTCACGCGCTGCTATTTTCTACGTTTGTTTACTGAAAGGGGACAGAAACTCCTTAGAATGGTGTGTGTGTGTCGGGGGGTGAACCAGGACGCCTGGGTTCTACCCCAGCTCTGGAAGAGGACTGGGATCTAGTGGTGTACAGTGGAGGGGGCTGGGAGTCAGGACTCCTGGGTTCCAGTCCCAGTTCTGTCCCACGATCAGGACCAGCCTTTCAAACACGCTGCGCTCTTGTGAAAACCTGGCAGCAGTTGTGGGTAACGCAGCCTTCTGACAACTCCATCCACAGCACCTTGTCCCAGGTCCCGCCCGCGCAGGAGGTCAGTGGCAGAACGGGCCCCAGATCCCTGGGGGCCCAGCTCAACGGCGTTACCACGCTGCAGTGACAGATCCCATGCAAGTGATAGTAAAGTGGCAGCTTCTGCTAAGAGACATGTCCCAGCGAAGGTGTTAATGGAGCAGCGACAGGTCTGATGTTGCCCTCTCGGGTGATACATAAAAGACTGAACCAGGGACCCCTGGAGCTAAAAGCGTGAGCGAACGAGCAAATCCGCCATTAGTGGCTCTGCCACGCACTCACGTCCCCTGGGGACCAGCACAGCGGGGGAACGTGACAGACACTCGTCAGTGGGTTGAATGAGCACTCATTGCTAATGTGCACAGTCTTATTTAGCAACTATTGATGGATTGGGAGGTTGCCATTCTCCTTTAAGACGCCCTTTCCGGGATGTTTAATGGGACTTTTTTTTTAATATCCCTCTGCCTGTGACAAAACCTTCGTTGTCTGGCGCTCCTGAAGGAATGACGTTCAAAATTAATACTTAGCTGCTAATTGAACCCAAGTTCTTAAATTGCTGCACGTTTGGTTCAGCTTCTAATTAAAGATAACGGAAGGAGTAGCGATTTCAGAAATATCTGTAATTATTCCTTTTTCACCCAGGGAGATATTCCGACTTCCGCAAATAACAACATGAAATATTAGCAAGATAGCCATGAAATATTAGCAGGCTTGACAACCAAAGAGAGAGCATAAACCAACGCTTGCCCTGTCTCTTTCTGAGGACCAATCTGCTGAAGATACAATATAGCCATTGCTGTTTACCCAGTCACAAGGCGAATTGCCTTAATGCTATTAAAATAAGCTTAGAGCAAATGGTTTACATAACAGAAAATTAAATAAGGCTGCGGTGG
Organism: Mesoclemmys tuberculata; assembly: GCA_007922155.1. NCBI lineage: Eukaryota > Metazoa > Chordata > Testudines > Chelidae > Mesoclemmys > Mesoclemmys tuberculata. The sequence goes on from ML675709.1 coordinate 783,086, forward strand.
CCATAAAGAAGTGGGATTAATTTTGTCAGAGTTATGCTAATGAAGGCAACAAATTTAAACCTTACGCAATAAAAATGTTGGGTTTACTTTTTAATTAATCAATAAATCTCAGAACTCTTTAGAAAAAAATGACTTGCTGATGTTGTCAAAACGCCAAGCTCTAAAATATGGGGAGATGCTGAGATGGAAGGATGGGTTCGCAGAAGCCTGCTTGTGCCTATAGGCTGGTCTGAGGGTGCCAAACTTGTGCAAATGTTTGAGTATGGAAGGGCTATGATGCTGGTCTGGGACTTAGGAGAGCGGGTACATAGCCTCACAGAGTTTAAGGGCAGTTTAGATCATTTAGTCCTATGTCCTGTATAGCGCAGACCATTAAATTACACCCCATTCCCCTTGTATTGAACCCAGAAACTTGGGATAGCTTCACAGTATTTCACGCCTTGGGAGACTAAACTGTTGTGAGGAACAGGAGAGACGGATGGGCCACCCATGCCCAAGGCCCTGCGATGGCAAGGAATTGATTAGGTGAGATATGGCCACATGATCCTAGGCGAGCCACGCCCCATGCTGCAGAGAAAGGCAGAAAACCCCTAAGGTCCCTACTTGGGGGAAAATTTCTTCCCAGTCCAAAGCTGGCCATCAGCTTGAGCATGTGAGCAAGGCAGAGCAGCCAGGCTTCTAGAAGAGCACTGGTCCACCCTGGTGGCCTGTCTCCAACTGTGGCCAATCCCTGATGCTTCGGAAGAAGATGCAACCCCTTCCCTTCTTCCCCCGACAGTATAGCTCGCCAATTGTTCATTGGGAGGAAAGGTTCCTTCCTGACCCTGGCCGGTGACCATCTGCAGCCCTGAAGCATGAGATTTGATCATAGTCATTGTCTTAATGTAGAGCTGCCTGTGTTACGTGTTAAGGGCAATGCAGAGTTTCCTGATCTCCTCATGGTCCATAAAAGGGTGGGAATGAACAGTTCCTGACTGGGCACAGGCTTTTTGTCTGACCTCAGGCCAGATTTACGAAGGTATTTAAGTGGGATGTGCTTAACCAGCTTAGGTGCCCCACAACCACAGATGCTTTTGTAAATCACATTAATTGCCCATGTGGTGGAAGGAATCACGCAGCCACTCCACTTCAGGTGAAGATCGA